>JAQNBH010000012.1:0-102239 GCA_028752905.1 Cladorhizidae sp. MBARI D1340-BT2
TTGTGTTGCTGTTGCTGTAGACTAATGGAACTATATGAGTGTGGTCCTTGTGTTGCTGTTGCTGTAGACTAATGACTATATGAGTGTGGTCCTTGTGTTGCTGTTGCTGTAGGACTAATGACTATATTGAGTGTGGTCCTTGTGTTGCTGTTGCTGTAGACTAATGACTATATGAGTGTGGTCCTTGTGTTGCTGTTGCTGTAGACTAATGACTATATGAGTGTGGTCCTTGTGTTGCTGTTGCTGTAGACTAATGACTATATGAGTGTGGTCCTTGTGTTGCTGTTGCTGTAGACTAATGACTATATGAGTGTGGTCCTTGTGTTGCTGTTGCTGTAGACTAATGACTATATGAGTGTGGTCCTTGTGTTGCTGTTGCTGTAGGACTAATGACTATATGAGTGTGGTCCTTGTGTTGCTGTTGCTGTAGGCTAATGACTATATGAGTGTGGTCCTTGTGTTGCTGTTGCTGTAGACTAATGACTATATGAGTGTGGTCCTTGTGTTGCTGTTGCTGTAGACTAATGACTATATGAGTGTGGTCCTTGTGTTGCTGTTGCTGTAGACTAATGACTATATGAGTGTGGTCCTTGTGTTGCTGTTGCTGTAGACTAATGACTATATGAGTGTGGTCCTTGTGTTGCTGTTGCTGTAGACTAATGACTATATGAGTGTGGTCCTTGTGTTGCTGTTGCTGTAGGCTAATGACTATATGAGTGTGGTCCTTGTGTTGCTGTTGCTGTAGACTAATGACTATATGAGTGGTGGTCCCTTGTGTTGCTGTTGCTGTAGGCTAATGACTATATTGAGTGTGGTCCTTGTGTTGCTGTTGCTGTAGACTAATGACTATATGAGTGTGGTCCTTGTGTTGCTGTTGCTGTAGCTAATGACTATATTGAGTGTGGTCCTTGGTGTAGCTGTAGGCTAATGACTATATGAGTGTGGTCCTTGTGTGCTGTTGCTGTAGGCTAATGACTATATGAGTGTGGTCCTTGTGTTGCTGTTGCTGTAGACTAATGACTATATGAGTGTGGTCCTTGTGTTGCTGTTGCTGTAGACTAATGACTATATGAGTGTGGTCCTTGTGTTGCTGTTGCTGTAGACTAATGACTATATGAGTGTGGTCCTTGTGTTGCTGTTGCTGTAGACTAATGACTATATGAGTGTGGTCCTTGTGTTGCTGTTGCTGTAGACTAATGACTATATTGAGTGTGGTCCTTGTGTTGCTGTTGCTGTAGGCTAATGACTATATGAGTGTGGTCCTTGTGTTGGCTGTTGGCTGTAGGCTAATGACTATATGAGTGTGGTCCTTGTGTTGCTGTTGCTGTAGACTAATGACTATATGAGTGTGGTCCTTGTGTTGCTGTTGCTGTAGGCTAATGACTATATGAGTGTGGTCCTTGTGTTGCTGTTGCTGTAGGCTAATGACTATATGAGTGTGGTCCTTGTGTTGCTGTTGCTGTAGACTAATGACTATATGAGTGTGGTCCTTGTGTTGCTGTTGCTGTAGACTAAATGACTATATGAGTGTGGTCCTTGTGTTGCTGTTGCTGTAGACTAATGACTATATGAGTGTGGTCCTTGTGTTGCTGTTGCTGTAGACTAATGACTATATGAGTGTGGTCCCTTGTGTTGCTGTTGCTGTAGGCTAATGACTATATGAGTGTGGTCCTTGTGTTGCTGTTGCTGTAGGCTAATGACTATATGAGTGTGGTCCTTGTGTTGCTGTTGCTGTAGCTAATGACTATATGAGTGTGGTCCTTGTGTTGCTGTTGCTGTAGACTAATGACTATATGAGTGTGGTCCTTGTGTTGCTGTTGCTGTAGACTAATGACTATATGAGTGTGGTCCTTGTGTTGCTGTTGCTGTAGGCTAATGACTATATGAGTGTGGTCCTTGTGTTGCTGTTGCTGTAGACTAATGACTATATGAGTGTGGTCCTTGTGTTGCTGTTGCTGTAGACTCAATGACTATATGAGTGTGGTCCTTGTGTTGCTGTTGCTGTAGACTAATGACTATATGAGTGTGGTCCTTGTGTTGCTGTTGCTGTAGACTAATGACTATATGAGTGTGGTCCCTTGTGTTGCTGTTGCTGTAGGACTAATGACTATATGAGTGTGGTCCTTGTGTTGCTGTTGCTGTAGCTAATGACTATATGAGTGTGGTCCTTGTGTTGCTGTTGCTGTAGGGCTAATGACTATATGAGTGTGGTCCTTGTGTTGCTGTTGCTGTAGGCTATGACTTATGAGTGTGGTCCCTTGTGTTGCTGTTGCTGTAGACTAATGACTATATGAGTGTGGCCCTTGTGTTGCTGTTGCTGTAGACTAATGACTATATGAGTGTGGTCCCTGTGTTGCTGTTGCTGTAGACTAATGACTATATGAGTGTGGTCCTTGTGTTGCTGTTGCTGTAGACTAATGACTATATGAGTGTGGTCCTTGTGTTGCTGTTGCTGTAGACTAATGACTATATGAGTGTGGTCCTTGTGTTGCTGTTGCTGTAGACTAATGACTATATGAGTGTGGTCCTTGTGTTGCTGTTGCTGTAGACTAATGACTATATGAGTGTGGTCCTTGTGTTGCTGTTGCTGTAGACTAATGACTATATGAGTGTGGTCCTTGTGTTGCTGTTGCTGTAGACTAATGACTATATGAGTGTGGTCCTTGTGTTGCTGTTGCTGTAGACTAATGACTATATGAGTGTGGTCCTTGTGTTGCTGTT
Organism: Cladorhizidae sp. MBARI D1340-BT2; assembly: GCA_028752905.1. Taxonomy (NCBI): domain Eukaryota; kingdom Metazoa; phylum Porifera; class Demospongiae; order Poecilosclerida; family Cladorhizidae; species Cladorhizidae sp. MBARI D1340-BT2. The sequence goes on from JAQNBH010000012.1 coordinate 2,722, forward strand.
GCTGTAGGCTAATGACTATATGAGTGTGGTCCCTTGTGTTGCTGTTGCTGTGACTAATGACTATATGAGTGTGGTCCTTGTGTGTTGCTGTTGCTGTAGACTAATGACTATATGAGTGTGGTCCTTGTGTTGCTGTTGCTGTAGACTAATGACTATATGAGTGTGGTCCTTGTGTTGCTGTTGCTGTAGACTAATGACTATATGAGTGTGGTCCTTGTGTTGCTGTTGCTGTAGACTAATGACTATATGAGTGTGGTCCTTGGTGTTGCTGTTGCTGTAGACTAATGACTATATGAGTGTGGTCCTTGTGTTGCTGTTGCTGTAGACTAATGACTATATGAGTGTGGTCCTTGTGTTGCTGTTGCTGTAGACTAATGACTATATGAGTGTGGTCCCTGTGTTGCTGTTGCTGTAGACTAATGACTATATGAGTGTGGTCCTTGTGTTGCTGTTGCTGTAGACTAATGACTATATGAGTGTGGTCCTTGTGTTGCTGTTGCTGTAGACTAATGACTATATGAGTGTGGTCCTTGTGTTGCTGTTGCTGTAGACTAATGACTATATGAGTGTGGTCCCTTGTGTTGCTGTTGCTGTAGACTAATGACTATATGAGTGTGGTCCTTGTGTTGCTGTTGCTGTAGGACTAATGACTATATGAGTGTGGTCCTTGTGTTGCTGTTGCTGTAGACTAATGACTATATGAGTGTGGTCCTTGTGTTGCTGTTGCAGGTAGACTAATGACTATATGAGTGTGGTCCTTGTGTTGCTGTTGCTGTAGACTAATGACTATATGAGTGTGGTACCTTGTGTTGCTGTTGCTGTAGACTAATGACTATATGAGTGTGGTCCTTGTGTTGCTGTTGCTGTAGACTAATGACTATATGAGTGTGGTCCCTTGTGTTGCTGTTGCTGTAGGCTAATGACTATATGAGTGTGGTCCTTGTGTTGCCTGTTGCTGTAGACTAATGACTATATGAGTGTGGTCCTTGTGTTGCTGTTGCTGTAGACTAATGACTATATGAGTGTGGTCCTTGTGTTGCTGTTGCTGTAGACTAATGACTATATGAGTGTGGTCCTTGTGTTGCTGTTGCTGTAGACTAATGACTATATGAGTGTGGTCCTTGTGTTGCTGTTGCTGTAGGACTAATGACTATATGAGTGTGGTCCTTGTGTTGCTGTTGCTGTAGACTAATGACTATATGAGTGTGGTCCCTGTGTTGCTGTTGCTGTAGACTAATGACTATATGAGTGTGGTCCTTGTGTTGCTGTTGCTGTAGACTAATGACTATATGAGTGTGGTCCTTGTGTTGCTGTTGCTGTAGACTAATGACTATAATGAGTGTGGTCCCTTGTGTTGCTGTTGCTGTAGACTAATGACTATATGAGTGTGGTCCTTGTGTTGCTGTTGCTGTAGACTAATGACTATATGAGTGTGGTCCTTGTGTTGCTGTTGCTGTAGGCTAATGACTATATAAGTGTGGTCCTTGTGTTGCTGTTGCTGTGACTAATGACTATATGAGTGTGGTCCTTGTGTTGCTGTTGCTGTAGGCTAATGACTATATGAGTGAGGTCCTTGTGTTGCTGTTGCTGTAGACTAATGACTATATGAGTGTGGTCCCTGTGTTGCTGTTGCTGTAGGCTAATGACTATATGAGTGTGGTCCTTGTGTTGCTGTTGCTGTAGACTAATGACTATATGAGTGTGGTCCCTGTGTTGCTGTTGCTGTAGACTAATGACTATATGAGTGTGGTCCTTGTGTTGCTGTTGCTGTAGACTAATGACTATATGAGTGTGGTCCTTGTGTTGCTGTTGCTGTAGACTAATGACTATATGAGTGTGGTCCTTGTGTTGCTGTTGCTGTAGACTAATGACTATATGAGTGTGGTCCTTGTGTTGCTGTTGCTGTAGACTAATGACTATATGAGTGTGGTCCTTGTGTTGCTGTTGCTGTAGACTAATGACTATATGAGTGTGGTCCTTGTGTTGCTGTTGCTGTAGGCTAATGACTATATGAGTGTGGTCCTTGTGTTGCTGTTGCTGTAGACTAATGACTATATGAGTGTGGTCCTTGTGTTGCTGTTGCTGTAGACTAATGACTATATGAGTGTGGTCCTTGTGTTGCTGTTGCTGTAGACTAATGACCTATATGAGTGTGGTCCTTGTGTTGCTGTTGCTGTAGACTAATGACTATATGAGTGTGGTCCTTGTGTTGCTGTTGCTGTAGACTAATGACTATATGAGTGTGGTCCTTGTGTTGCTGTTGCTGTAGACTAATGACTATATGAGTGTGGTCCTTGTGTTGCTGTTGCTGTAGGCTAATGACTATATGAGTGTGGTCCTTGTGTTGCTATTTGCTGTAGGCTAATGACTATATGAGTGTGGTCCTTGTGTTGCTGTTGCTGTAGGACTAATGACTATATGAGTGTGGTCCTTGTGATTGCTGTTGCTGTAGGCTAATGACTATATGAGTGTGGTCCCTTGTGTTGCTGTTGCTGTAGGCTAATGACTATATGAGTGTGGTCCTGTGTTGCTGTTGCTGTAGACTAATGACTATATGAGTGTGGTCCCTGTGTTGCTGTTGCTGTAGACTAATGACTATATGAGTGTGGTCCCTGTGTTGCTGTTGCTGTAGACTAATGACTATATGAGTGTGGTCCTTGTTGTTGCTGTTGCTGTAGACTAATGACTATATGAGTGTGGTCCTTGTGTTGCTGTTGCTGTAGACTAATGACTATATGAGTGTGGTCCCTTGTGTTGCTGTTGCTGTAGGCTAATGACTATTATGAGTGTGGTCCCTGTGTTGCTGTTGCTGTAGACTAATGACTATATGAGTGTGGTCCTTGTGTTGTTCTAGGCTAATGACTATATGAACGTGATCCTTCACGCTCTGGAACACGTTCTTCCTTTCAGGAACTATTTCCTGCGGAAAGAGAATTACTCGCACCGTCATCCCCTCCCCCTGGAGACCGCACCTTCATCCTCGGTAGCTACTCACCCACACATGCACTAATGATATAGAGGTCATGTGACAATTTGCACTGCTATTAAAGGTCATGCTGGTGTGTATCCAGGGGGTGGGATTGGTTTGGACCTGCTATCAGCTTTGTGGATTACCTAGACCTAACATTGTCGTCATTAGCTAGGCCTGTATGCCTCCACAAACAACCATGTGGTCCTACCTCCTTGTCAGTGCTACACTTGTGTCCGCAGTGGCCCCAGTGTGACCAATTGGTAAAGGGTAGCACATATTTTCTCAATTACAAATTTCCCTTTTCAAAATCCTGGTATTCGCCACTACATGTGCTGTTAGAGGTCATGTGATATGCACATGTGCACTAGTGCCATTATAGGGTATGTGATACACATGTGTGTATATGTGCACTAGATATTGCTGTTAGTGGGCATGTGATATGCATATGTGCATCATGTGATGTGCATCATGTGCGTAGTATTAGAGATTGCATTATCAACCAATTTTCTTGCTTGTTCTGTCCAAGTGCAACCTGACATACTTTTGATGTCCACTTCACAGATGATGTCATGCATAGTGCAGTCATAACTTGCTCTCTCTCTCTCATGCATATATGCTTGTCTGATATATTGCTAATGATATATTGCTAATGCCACTCGTCAGGTGTGGGTGTTTATGTTGCCTTATTGTTGCCTTGTTGTTGCCTTGTTGTTGCCCATGTGCAGTGCATAGGCTGGGTGAGTTGGTCCGCAAGCTCTGGAACCCACGGAATTTCAAAGCTCAACGTGAGTCCCCATGAAATGCTGCAGGCAGTCGCCTCCACCAGCAGCAAACGCTTCAAAATCACAGAGCAAGGTATACATATGCACACACAATGACATATATACCTAGTGGGAGGCACCGGTTGGAGGGAAGGTGGTAGGTGTGGAGTAGGTGTGGTCAAACCTCGACCTTGTAACATTCATCCACTATAGCTTTACATATGGACTGGCAATATGTGTGTACATGTACATGTATCCATATACTACAGCACGAATAATTAGTATACTAGTTACAGCATGAGCAGCTAGTATACTACAGCATGGGTACTACAGCACACCTGTCTTGTATAGTAAAGCACAAGTGACTAGTATACTACAGCAAGTGGCTAGTATACTACAGCACAAGTAGCTAGTATACTACAGCAAGTGGCTAGTATACTACAGCACAAGTGACTAGTATACTACAGCATAAATAGCTAGTATACTATAGCACACTTATGAGCCAGACATGCTGGTGAGAGGGGGTGGAGCTTGGTAGGAATGGCAATCATTAATGCTTGCATCACGCTAGGAGTCCTAGTGAACTCTGTATAACTGGTATCTCTCTGTGTCCACCAGGTGACCCTATTGACTTCCTGTCCTGGTTGCTGAACACTTTGCACGTGGCCTTCAGAGGCAAGAAGAAGAGGAGAGGTTCCAGTAAGTAAGTCAGGCAGCTAGTTGAGCTGGTCAGAGTGTAATGACAACACACACTGTTGCTACTTGTGCTAGTCAGAGTGTAATGACAGCACATACTGTTGCTACTTGTGCTAGTCAGAGTGTAATGACAACACACACTGTTGCTACTTGTGCTAGTCAGAGTGTAATGACAGCACCATACTGTTGCTACTTGTGCTAGTCAGAGTGTAATGACAACACATACTGTTGCTACTTTGTGCTAGTCAGAGTGTAATGACAGCACATACTGTTGCTACTTGTGCTAGTCAGAGTGTAATGACAGCACATACTGTTGCTACTTGTGCTAGTCAGAGTGTAATGACAACACCACACTGTTGCTACTTGTGCTAGTCAGAGTGTAATGACAACACATACTGTTGCTACTTGTGCTAGTCAGAGTGTAATGACAGCACATACTGTTGCTACTTGTGCTAGTCAGAGTGTAATGACAACACACACTGTTGCTACATGTGCTAGTCAGAGTGTAATGACAACACACACTGTTGCTACTTGTGCTAGTCAGAGTGTAATGACAGCACATACTGTTGTTACTTGTGCTGGTCAGAGTGTAATGACAGCACATACTGTTGCTACTTGTGCTGGTCAGAGTGTAATTGACAGCACATACTGTTGCTACTTGTTGCTAGTCAGAGTGTAATGACAGCACATACTGTTGCTACTTGTGCTAGTCAGAGTGTAATGACAGCACTACTGTTGCTACTTGTGCTAGTCAGAGTGTAATGACAGCACATACTGTTGCTACTTGTGCTGGTCAGAGTGTAATGACAGCACATACTGTTGCTACTTGTGCTGGTCAGAGTGTAATGACAGCACATACTGTTGCTACTTGTTGCTAGTCAGAGTGTAATGACAGCACATACTGTTGCTACTTGTGCTAGTCAGAGTGTAATGACAACACACACTGTTGCTACTTGTGCTAGTCAGAGTGTAATGACAGCACATACTGTTGCTACTTGTGCTAGTCAGAGTGTAATGACAGCACATACTGTTGCTACTTGTGCTAGTCAGAGTGTAATGACAACACATACTGTTGCTACTTGTGCTAGTCAGAGTGTAATGACAACACATACTGTTGCTACTTGTGCTAGTCAGAGTGTAATGACAGCACACACTGTTGCTACTTGTGCTAGTCAGAGTGTAATGGCAGCACATACTGTTGATACTTGTGCTGGTCAGAGTGTAATGACAGCACATTACTGTTGCTACTTGTGCTAGTCAGAGTGTAATGACAGCACATACTGTTGCTACTTGTGCTAGTCAGAGTGTAATGGCAGCACATACTGTTGCTTACTTGTGCTAGTCAGAGTGTAATGACAGCACATACTGTTGCTACTTGTGCTGGTCAGAGTGTAATGACAGCACATACTGTTGCTACTTGTGCTAGTCAGAGTGTAATAACAGCACACACTGTTGCTACTTGTGCTAGTCAGAGTGTAATGACAACACATACTGTTGCTACTTGTGCTGGTCAGAGTGTAATGACAACACATACTGTTGCTACTTGTGCTGGTCAGAGTGTAATGACAGCACATACTGTTGCTACTTGTGCTAGTCAGAGTGTAATGACAGCACATACTGTTGCTACTTGTGCTAGTCAGAGTGTAATGACAGCACATACTGTTGCTACTTGTGCTAGTCAGAGTGTAATGACAGCACATACTGTTGCTACTTGTGCTAGTCAGAGTGTAATGACAGCACATACTGTTGCTACTTGTGCTAGTCAGAGTGTAATGACAGCACATACTGTTGCTACTTGTGCTAGTCAGAGTGTAATGACAGCACATACTGATGCTACTTGTGCTAGTCAGAGTGTAATGACAGCACATACTGTTGCTACTTGTGCTAGTCAGAGTGTAATGACAGCACATACTGTTGCTACTTGTGCTAGTCAGAGTGTAATGACAGCACATACTGTTGCTACTTGTGCTAGTCAGAGTGTAATGACAGCACACACTGTTGCTACTTGTGCTAGTCAGAGTGTAATGACAGCACATACTGTTGCTACTTGTGCTAGTCAGAGTGTAATGACAGCACATACTGTTGCTACTTGTGCTAGTCAGAGTGTAATGACAGCACATACTGTTGCTACTTGTGCTAGTCAGAGTGTAATGACAGCACATACTGTTGCTACTTGTGCTAGTCAGAGTGTAATGACAGCACATACTGTTGCTACTTGTGCTAGTCAGAGTGTAATGACAGCACATACTGTTGCTACTTGTGCTAGTCAGAGTGTAATGACAGCACATACTGTTGCTACTTGTGCTAGTCAGAGTGTAATGACAGCACACACTGTTGCTACTTGTGCTGGTCAGAGTGTAATAACAGCACACACTGTTGCTACTTGTGCTGGTCAGAGTGTAATGACAACACACACTGTTGCTACTTGTGCTAGTCAGAGTGTAATGACAGCACATACTGTTGCTACTTGTGCTAGTCAGAGTGTAATGACAGCACATACTGTTGCTACTTGTGCTAGTCAGAGTGTAATGACAGCACATACTGTTGCTACTTGTGCTAGTCAGAGTGTAATGACAACACATACTGTTGCTACTTGTGCTAGTCAGAGTGTAATGACAGCACATACTGTTGCTACTTGTGCTAGTCAGAGTGTAATGACAACACATACTGTTGCTACTTGTGCTAGTCAGAGTGTAATGACAACACATACTGTTGCTACTTGTGCTAGTCAGAGTGTAATGGCAGCACATACTGTTGCTACTTGTGCTAGTCAGAGTGTAATGACAACACACACTGTTGCTACTTGTGCTAGTCAGAGTGTAATGACAGCACACACTGTTGCTACTTGTGCTGGTCAGAGTGTAATGACAGCACATACTGTTGCTACTTGTGCTAGTCAGAGTGTAATGACAGCACATACTGTTGCTACTTGTGCTAGTCAGAGTGTAATGACAGCACATACTGTTGCTACTTGTGCTAGTCAGAGTGTAATGACAGCACATACTGTTGCTACTTGTGCTAGTCAGAGTGTAATGGCAACACATACTGTTGCTACTTGTGCTAGTCAGAGTGTAATGACAGCACATACTGTTGCTACTTGTGCTAGTCAGATTGTTGATACTTGCACAGGTATAGTCCACAAGGTCTTCCAGGGCTCCATGAGGACCTACACAAGGAAGCTTCTTCCTCCAGTTGAGGTGAGTTATGGTGTGAGATGGGGTGTGTGATGATGTGAGGGGATATGTGTGATGGTGTTAGGTGAGGTGTGAGATGATGTGATGATTTGGATGTGTTATATGACACCATCAAGAAGTGGTTGATTTGCTCAACTCATGTTAAGCTCTGGTTGTTAGGGGGTGCACCATAAGCTCTGGTTGTTAGGGGGTACACCATAAGCTCTGGTTGTTACTGGTGCACCATAGGCCATGAGGACCTGTGGAGTAGCTGCTAGTGGTCTGGCAGTGCTGAGTATCATAAGGCCATGAGGACCTGTGGAGTAGCTGCTAGTGGTCTGGCAGTGCTGAGTATCATAGGCCATGAGGACCTGTGGAGTAGCTGCTAGTGGTCTGGCAGTGCTGAGTATCATAGGCCATGAGGACCTGTGGAGTAGCTGCTAGTGGTCTGGCAGTGCTGAGTATCATAAGGCCATGAGGACCTGTGGAGTAGCTGCTAGTGGTCTGGCAGTGCTGAGTATCATAGGCCATGAGGACCTGTGGAGTAGCTGCTAGTGGTCTGGCAGTGCTGAGTATCATAGGCGATGAGGACCTGTGGAGTAGCTGCTAGTGGTCTGGTAGTGCTGAGTATCATAGGCCATGAGGACCTGTGGAGTAGCTGCTAGTGGTCTGGCAGTGCTGAGTATCATAGACCATGAGGACCTGTGGAGTAGCTGCTAGTGGTCTGGCAGTGCTGAGTATCATAGGCCATGAGGACCTGTGGAGTAGCTGCTAGTGGTCTGTCAGTGCTGAGTATCATAGACCATGAGGACCTGTGGAGTAGCTGCTAGTGGTCTGGCAGTGCTGAGTATCATAGGCCATGAGGACCTGTGGAGTAGCTGCTAGTGGTCTGGCAGTGCTGAGTATCATAGGCCATGAGGACCTGTGGAGTAGCTGCTAGTGGTCTGGTAGTGCTGAGTATCATAGGCCATGAGGACCTGTGGAGTAGCTGCTAGTGGTCTGGTAGTGCTGAGTATCATAGGCCATGAGGACCTGTGGAGTAGCTGCTAGTGGTCTGGCAGTGCTGAGTATCATAGGCCATGAGGACCTGTGGAGTAGCTGCTAGTGGTCTGGCAGTGCTGAGTATCATAGGCCATGAGGACCTGTGGAGTAGCTGCTAGTGGTCTGGCAGTGCTGAGTATCATAGGCCATGAGGACCTGTGGAGTAGCTGCTAGTGGTCTGGCAGTGCGCAGCAAGAAACTCGCGAAGAAAATAAGTGCCACTCTAAAGCTGATAGTGGGTGTGGCCATACCAGTAATTAATAATTCTTGCTTCAATCTTTTGTCATACATCTATGTTGCCATGGTGATGATGCCACTCCGCACGCACAGAACTAATGTTTTTCTTCCACGATCAAAGACTGCACCTCTCAGTAAACTAGCACATGATGGGACCCACTAACCAGCTGGTGGGGCTAGTTCCGTTTTCAAGGGAGTGTCAGTGTAGAAGAGGGTGTGAGGTGTGCGTGCATGTGTTTGTTTGTGTGTGCTGCCTATATAAGTACATGTATGTATGTTTTTTTCCACCTATGGGATTTCCCCAGAAAGCAGAAGACAAGGCGTTGCTATTAGCAACTGACGAGTACCAGGAGAAGGTCAGTACTTCACCATTTCTCTACTTGACCCTTGACCTTCCTTCAGCGCCCCTTTTCCAGGTTAGTCTGAGAAGTACACACTAACCAGTCCTGTTCCTAAGTGTATCCACATACACTAACCAGTCCTGTTCCTAAGTGTATCCACACACACTAACCAGTCCTGTTCCTAAGTGTATCCACACACACTAACCAGTCCTGTTCCTAAGTGTATCCACACACACTAACCAGTCCTGTTCCTAAGTGTATCCACACACACTAACCAGTCCTGTTCCTAAGTGTATCCACACACACTAACCAGTCCTGTTCCTAAGTGTATCCACACACACTAACCAGTCCTGTTCCTAAGTGTATCCACACACACTAACCAGTCCTGTTCCTAAGTGTATCCACACACACTAACCAGTCCTGTTCCTCAGTGTATCCACACACACTAACCAGTCCGGTTCCTAAGTGTATCCACCACTAACTAGCCCTGTTCCTACACCCATACTAACTAGCCCTGTTCCTACACCCATACTAACTAGCCCTGTTCCTACACCCATACTAACTAGCCCTGTTCCTACACCCATACTAACTAGCCCTGTTCCTACACCCATACTAACTAGCCCTGTTCCTACACCCATACTAACTAGCCCTGTTCCTACACCCATACTAACTAGCCCTGTTCCTACACCCATACTAACTAGCCCTGTTCCTACACCCATACTAACTAGCCCTGTTCCTACACCCATACTAACTAGCCCTGTTCCTACACCCATACTAACTAGCCCTGTTCCTACACCCATACTAACTAGCCCTGTTCCTACACCCATACTAACTAGCCCTGTTCCTACACCCATACTAACTACAGCCCTGTTCCTACACCCATACTAACTAGCCCTGTTCCTACACCCATACTAACTAGCCCTGTTCCTACACCCATACTAACTAGCCCTGTTCCTACACCCATACTAACTAGCCCTGTTCCTACACCCATACTAACTAGCCCTGTTCCTACACCCATACTAACTAGCCCTGTTCCTACACCCATACTAACTAGCCCTGTTCCTACACCCATACTAACTAGCCCTGTTCCTACACCCATACTAACTAGCCCTGTTCCTACACCCATACTAACTAGCCCTGTTCCTACACCCATACTAACTAGCCGTGTCTATCTGAGCGTTTCTAATGCCTTTACGTTATTCTGTTTGTGTGTGTGTGTGTGTGTGTGTGTGTGGGTGTGTGTGTGTGTGTGTGGGTGTGTCCTCAAGGATGATATTGAGCGGAACAGTATCCCTCAAATTCCTCTGTTTGACCTTCTCACAAAGTTTGATGGGATGAAAGAGAAGGTAAGTTTGTCTCTCTCTGTGTTCACATAGTGATGTCTATTAGGCACTCGACCCAGGCACTGTATGTGGACACAGCAGTCAATAGTGTCCTGCAGCTGCTAGGGATAGATTCAGAAGTCATCTGGTGTGTATGTGTATAGCTGTATAGCTAAAACCTATTAGTTTAAAAAAATCATAAATATTTTATTGTAGGTTCTAAGATACAGATACATGTTCTGTAGAGGTAACTATTTTATGCCAACCCAATATGAAGGCATATAGAGATATAAGAAGGTATATAGAGTATATATATGAAGGCATATAGAGGTACTTTATATGAAGGTATATAGAGGTATAGCGATAGTTAAATAGCTACAAGTGAGAGTTGCAAGTGAGAGGCTCGAGTATTACACAAAAACTATCTTGACTACGTAAACATGACAACTGAACACTGATCCAGAGTTCTGTGGTTAACAATAATGATGATGTAATCTAATGAATAATGATGCGATGATAATGATGAAATGATTAAGGAGGATGAACCCATTTTTTTAAAGAGGTTTTTGTGTTTTGTAGCTTATATAATTGCACAACATCTGTACAAGCTGTCTTTCAAATATGAAGCAATTTGGATGATCCATTGTTGAGTTATGGTGGATTTTAAGTATATAAGACCAGTGAAGGGGGGGGGAGGAGACATCAAAGGGATTTTTTTAAAATCAACTTTCTAATGCCATAACTTTCCCCCCCTTACTTCTATACAGTTAATTTTGTTATCAAAGTGTTGCTTCTTCTGTGTGCTTTAAAATGATATGTTGAATGACTCTATAGGACCAGTATCTTAGAAGATACATGCAGAAACATCCAAGTTCCTCAAAACCTGTACCCTAAAACTCTGTATTGAATACAAGACCATCACAGGGCTAGGGCTGGGGCTAGGGCTGGGGCTAGGGCTAAGGTTTATTAGTTGCTACTCCACTGGGGACATGTCCATATCCCTTACAAAAGTCCCGGGGAGAACACTGCAGTTTGCATGGCTGCTGTAGCTGATATGGTTGCTATGGTTACTGCAGGAGTACAAGACGCACAATGAGTCGTACATCAAGAGATTTGAGATCACCAAGCTGCCCCCGTACCTCATCCTCTTTATCAAGGTATGCTACTCTAATCTATCTATCTATTATATGATTTGGAGTTCGATAATATATAATATGAAGGAGTTAATGAAGGAGTTAATGAAGGAGTTAATGAAGGAGTTAATGAAGGAGTTAATGAAGGAGTTAATGAAGGAGTTAATGAAGGAGTAGTTGACTCTTTGTGGCTCCGATATATCTGCACGTGGGTGAGTTTTATTCCTCCGAGGATAACAGATTAACCTCCAAAGATAGGGACTAGCTGCATTACTTTGCTGGACTCACATGGTGAGCTCCAACTGGAGCTGTTGCTTGGCAAGGCTGCATCTTAACCTACTCGACTGGAAACACACTGCAGTTGTTCATGTGGGAGGTTACTCTCGCAGTCGTATTTGACCCAAAGGAAAAGGCTAAAGAAAGTGACTAGCTGAAATGCATGGACATCTCAAGCTGAATGCAGCCACTGCGGCCTGCACCAGTGTAATCTGCGAATGCTCTGAGGAAGCTCTCAGGCTGATACCTCCATCTTCAAGCTCTAATGTAGCAGGCAATGGCCATGACAGACAGTCTCCATACACTGTACTAGATATGATGCTAGTCCTCCAGACTGTGTGCTGCACTAGATATGATGCTAGTGTGTAGCTCCCTCCAGACTGTGTGCTGCACTAGATATGATGCTAGTCCTCCAGACTGTGTGCTGCACTAGATATGATGCTAGTATATAGCACCCTCCAGACTGTGTGCTGCACTAGATATGATGCTAGTATATAGCTCCCTCCAGACTGTGTGCTGCACTAGATATGATGCTAGTCCTCCAGACTGTGTGCTGCACTAGATATGATGCTAGTGTGTAGCTCCCTCCAGACTGTGTGCTGCACTAGATATGATGCTAGTGTGTAGCTCCCTCCAGACTGTGTGCTGCACTAGATATGATGCTAGTATATAGCTCCCTCCAGACTGTGTGCTGCACTAGATATGATGCTAGTGTGTAGCACCCTCCAGACTGTGTGCTGCACTAGATATGATACTAGCCCTCCAGACTGTGTGCTGCACTAGATATGATGCTAGTGTGTAGCACCCTCCAGACTGTGTGCTGCACTAGATATGATGCTAGTCCTCCAGACTGTGTGCTGCACTAGATATGATGCTAGTCCTCCAGACTGTGTGCTGCACTAGATATGATGCTAGTCCTCCAGACTGTGTGCTGCACTAGATATGATGCTAGTATATAGCTCCCTCCAGACTGTGTGCTGTACTAGATATGATGCTAGTCCTCCAGACTGTGTGCTGCACTAGATATGATGCTAGTCCTCCAGACTGTGTGCTGCACTAGATATGATGCTAGTATATAGCACCCTCCAGACTGTGTGCTGCACTAGATATGATGCTAGTATATAGCTCCCTCCAGACTGTGTGCTGCACTAGATATGATGCTGGCCCTCCAGACTGTGTGCTGCACTAGATATGATGCTAGTGTATAGCTCCCTCCAGACTGTGTGCTGCACTAGATACATGTATGATGCTAGTGTGTAGCTCCCTCCAGACTGTGTGCTGCACTAGATATGATGCTAGTGTCCAGAGTCTGGTGTGTGCAGGCACTCAACAGACTCTGCTGAGCTCCAGTGTATCTGCCACCTCATCATTAAACAACCAGGTATTATGGTTTTCTCTGTTGTGCTGTTACAGCAAGCAGGTGCACCCGGCTACATGCAGGCTACATGCAGGCTACATGCAGGCTACATGTACATGCAAGCTACATTAGTCTCCGTATGGTCACCTACTCTCTGTGTGTGTGTGTGTGTTTGTTGTGTGTGTGTGTGTGTGTGTGTGTGTGTTTGTTGTATGTGTGTGTGTTTGTTGTGTGTGTGTGTTTGTTGTATGTGTGTTTGTTGTGTGTGTGTTTGTTGTGTGTGTATGTGTGGTGGTGGTGGTGTGTGTGTGTGTTTAGAGATTCACCAAGAACAACTTCTTTATTGAGAAGAACCGCACAATTGTCAACTTTCCCATCAAGTAAGTCACCTGAGGGGCGTGGTGTGTGCTTAGGCATATGTCAGGGTGTGTGGGTGGTGTGTGGGTGGTGTGTGTGTGGTGTGTGTGTGATATAAGTGCATGGGTAGATGTGGGTATAGTATGTATGATAGCTTGTTGGTGTGTGTAGGTCTGATGTGCATTGCGTGTGTAGGGGATTGTGTGTATGTGTGTGCATATGATGCCTAGTAGGCCCCTCCCTGTTGGGGCCTTACAAGCACAATAGGCCCCTCCCTGTTGGGGTCTTGCAAGCACAATAGGCCCCTCCCTGTTGGGGTCTTGCAAGCACAATAGGCCCCTCCCTGTTGGGGTCTTGCAAGCACAATAGGCCCCTCCCTGTTGAGGTCTCACAAGCACAATAGGCCCCTCCCTGTTTATGTTGAGTTCAAAATGGCCAAGATGAGAGACTTAGGAATTATAAGTTTTGATTAATTTGGTTTAAACAGACTCCTTGGTTCCTTGGTAGTTGTTTCCTGCAGTTGGTGGCGAGGATGTTGCCATGGTGATGGCTAATTCTTGAGCTGCAACATTGTGTTGTGCATCTAATCTCTGATACTGTTAACTCCATACCTCTGTGTGGTGAGTCTCTCTCCTTGGCTGCTTAGCTCTGTGTGGTGAGCCTCTCTCCTTGGCTGCTTAGCTCTGTGTGGTGAGTCTCTCTCCTTGGCTGCTTAGCTCTGTGTGGTGAGCCTCTCTCCTTGGCTGCTTAGCTCTGTGTGGTGAGTCTCTCTCCTTGGCTGCTTAGCTCTGTGTGGTGAGCCTCTCTCCTTGGCTGCTTAGCTCTGTGTGGTGAGTCTCTCTCCTTGGCTGCTTACCTCTGTGTGGTGAGTCTCTCTCCTTGGCTGCTTAGCTCTGTGTGGTGAGCCTCTCTCCTTGGCTGCTTAGCTCTGTGGTGAGCCTCTCTCCTTGGCTGCTTAGCTCTGTGTGGTGAGTCTCTCTCCTTGGCTGCTTAGCTCTGTGTGGTGAGCCTCTCTCCTTGGCTGCTTAGCTCTGTGTGGTGAGTCTCTCTCCTTGGCTGCTTAGCTCTGTGTGGTGAGCCTCTCTCCTTGGCTGCTTAGCTCTGTGTGGTGAGTCTCCTTGGCTGCTTAGCTCTGTGTGGTGAGCCTCTCTCCTTGGCTGCTTAGCTCTGTGTGGTGAGTCTCTCTCCTTGGCTGCTTACCTCTGTGTGGTGAGTCTCTCTCCTTGGCTGCTTAGCTCTGTGTGGTGAGCCTCTCTCCTTGGCTGCTTAGCTCTGTGGTGAGCCGCTCTCCTTGGCTGCTTAGCTCTGTGTGGTGAGCCTCTCTCCTTGGCTGCTTAGCTCTGTGTGGTGAGTCTCTCTCCTTGGCTGCTTAGCTCTGTGTGGTGAGTCTCTCTCCTTGGCTGCTTAGCTCTGTGTGGTGAGTCTCTCTCCTTGGCTGCTTAGCTCTGTGTGGTGAGCCTCTCTCCTTGGCTGCTTAGCTCTGTGTGGTGAGCCTCTCTCCTTGGCTGCTTAGCTCTGTGTGGTGAGCCTCTCTCCTTGGCTGCTTAGCTCTGTGTGGTGAGCCGCTCTCCTTGGCTGCTTAGCTCTGTGGTGAGCCGCTCTCCTTGGCTGCTTAGCTCTGTGTGGTGAGCCGCTCTCCTTGGCTGCTTAGCTCTGTGTGGTGAGCCTCTCTCCTTGGCTGCTTAGCTCTGTGTGGTGAGCCTCTCTCCTTGGCTGCTTAGCTCTGTGTGGTGAGCCGCTCTCCTTGGCTGCTTAGCTCTGTGTGGTGAGCCTCTCTCCTTGGCTGCTTAGCTCTGTGTGGTGAGCCGCTCTCCTTGGCTGCTTAGCTCTGTGTGGTGAGCCGCTCTCCTTGGCTGCTTAGCTCTGTGTGGTGAGCCTCTCTCCTTGGCTGCTTAGCTCTGTGTGGTGAGCCGCTCTCCTTGGCTGCTTAGCTCTGTGTGGTGAGCCGCTCTCCTTGGCTGCTTAGCTCTGTGTGGTGAGCCTCTCTCCTTGGCTGCTTAGCTCTGTGTGGTGAGTCTCTCTCCTTGGATGCTTAGCTCTGTGTGGTGAGCCTCTCTCCTTGGCTGCTTAGCTCTGTGGTGAGCCGCTCTCCTTGGCTGCTTAGCTCTGTGTGGTGAGCCGCTCTCCTTGGCTGCTTAGCTCTGTGTGGTGAGCCTCTCTCCTTGGCTGCTTAGCTCTGTGTGGTGAGCCTCTCTCCTTGGCTGCTTAGCTCTGTGTGGTGAGCCTCTCTCCTTGGCTGCTTAGCTCTGTGTGGTGAGCCTCTCTCCTTGGCTGCTTAGCTCTGTGTGGTGAGCCGCTCTCCTTGGCTGCTTAGCTCTGTGTGGTGAGCCTCTCTCCTTGGCTGCTTAGCTCTGTGTGGTGAGCCTCTCTCCTTGGCTGCTTAGCTCTGTGTGGTACCTCTCTCCTTGGCTGCTTAGCTCTGTGTGGTACCTCTCTCCTTGGCTGCCTCTGTTTGGTTTAATGTAACAACAACTAAGGCTCACACATCTCAGCAGCTAAAACTCACATTGGCAGCTTCTTATGGTATCTGAGAGTCACCTGAGGGCCACCTGAGAGCCACCTGAGGGCCACCTGAGGGCCACCTGAGAGCCACCTGAGGGCCACATGAGGGCCACCTGAGGGCCACCCGAGGGCCACCCGAGAGCCACCCGAGAGCCACAGTATCTGAGAGCTACAGTATCTGAGAGCTACAGTATCTGAGAGCTACAGTATCTGAGAGCTACAGTATCTGAGAGCTACAGTATCTGAGAGCTACAGTATCTGAGAGCTATCTGAGAGCTACAGTATCTGAGAGCTACAGTATCTGAGAGCTACAGTATCTGAGGGCTACAGTATCTGAGAGCTACAGTATCTGAGAGCTACAGTATCTGAGAGCTACAGTATCTGAGGGCTACAGTATCTGAGAGCTACAGTATCTGAGAGCTACAGTATCTGAGAGCTACAGTATCTGAGAGCTACAGTATCTGAGAGCTACAGTATCTGAGAGCTACAGTATCTGAGAGCTACAGTATCTGAGGGCTACAGTATCTGAGAGCTACAGTATCTGAGAGCTACAGTATCTGAGAGCTACAGTATCTGAGAGCTACAGTATCTGAGAGCTACAGTATCTGAGAGCTACAGTATCTGAGAGCTACAGTATCTGAGAGCTACAGTATCTGAGAGCTACAGTATCTGAGAGCTACAGTATCTGAGAGCTACAGTATCTGAGAGCTACAGTATCTGAGAGCTACAGTATCTGAGGGCTACAGTATCTGAGAGCTACAGTATCTGAGGGCTACAGTATCTGAGAGCTACAGTATCTGAGAGCTATCTGAGAGCTACAGTATCTGAGAGCTACAGTATCTGATAGCTACAGTATCTGAGGGCTACAGTATCTGAGAGCTACAGTATCTGAGAGCTACAGTATCTGAGAGCTACAGTATCTGAGAGCTACAGTATCTGAGAGCTATAGTATCTGAGAGCTATCTGAGTGCTACAGTATATAGTATTGAGTGGTCTAAAAGATAGCAACTGTGCCTTCAATCGTTCACTGAAGTAGGAAATGGGCAGCGCGAAAAACCGTTTAACCCCCCCCTAAAAATAGTTTATCCTTCTGCCTATGTTTCTAACTCCCCCACATAACCTGCGCATAACAGGCAGATTCTCCATTGCATAACCTGCATATAGCAGGCAGATTCATAGAAACTTGAGCTCTAGGAGACTTCAAATCTTCCAACGCATGATGTCCATGACTCTTCATTACTTGATAGCTGCCAAATCCTCCAACGCATGATGTCCACGACTCTTCATTACTTGATAGCTACCAAATCCTCCAACGCATGATGTCCACGACTCTTCATTACTTGATAGCTGCCAAATCCTCCAACGCATGATGTCCACGACTCTTCATTACTTGATACCTATCAAATCCTCCAACGCATGATGTCCACGACTCTTCATTACTTGATAGCCGTCAAAAGGCATGGGTAGTGATGGTACATCAATCAAACTACTAGCTAATGTGCTGTTGGGTAATGTGAACTGGTGTGATGCTGATCATTCAGAGGTGTGCTATAAGACCTGTTCCCAAGCTGAGCATGAACTGACAAGTTACTTCATTTACAATCTTCTTCACATGGAAAGTTGTGCAGAAGCAAGCAACTCTACGACAATGTGGGTGTGGTGTTCTCTAGCAATTACATAACCTCTGCATGTTTGAGAGTTGTGGAGTTCTCCTGTGCCCGGGGGGGGGGGGGGGGGGGGGGGGGGGGGGGGGCTTGAAGGTGGCTGTAGCTGACCAGGGGGCAGGCACTATCAAAACAACAAGATGTGGCATGTGCTGACTTGTGTAGTGTACAACAATTAGAAAGCAGGTCAGATCAAGTGGTTAGCACGAGTGGTTAGCTGTGTATCGCTGAAGTTGAT
Organism: Cladorhizidae sp. MBARI D1340-BT2; assembly: GCA_028752905.1. Classification (NCBI taxonomy): domain Eukaryota; kingdom Metazoa; phylum Porifera; class Demospongiae; order Poecilosclerida; family Cladorhizidae; species Cladorhizidae sp. MBARI D1340-BT2. The sequence goes on from JAQNBH010000012.1 coordinate 20,791, forward strand.
GGGTTCTCCGTAATGCTCAACTATAAACAACAACAACTATACAACTATAATCAGCAACAACTATACAACTATAATCAGCAACAACTATAAACAGCAACAACTCTAATCAGCAACAACTATAAACAGCAACAACTATAATCAGCAACAACTATAATCAGCAACAACTATAAACAGCAACAACTATAATCAGCAACAACTATAATCAGCAACAACTATAATCAGCAACAACTATAATCAGCAACAACTATAATCAGCAACAACTATAAACAGCAACAACTATAATCAGCAACAACTATAAACAGCAACAACTATACAACTATAATCAGCAACAACTATAAACAGCAACAACTATAATCAGCAACAACTATAATCAGCAACAACTATAAACAGCAACAACTATACAACTAATCAGCAACAACTATAAACAGCAACAACTATAATCAGCAACAACTATAATCAGCAACAACTATAAACAGCAACAACTATAATCAGCAACAACTATAATCAGCAACAACTATAATCAGCAACAACTATAAACAGCAACAACTATAATCAGCAACAACTATAATCAGCAACAACTATAATCAGCAACAACTATAAACAGCAACAACTATAATCAGCAACAACTATAAACAGCAACAACTATACAACTATAATCAGCAACAACTATAAACAGCAACAACTATAATCAGCAACAACTATAAACAGCAACAACTATAAACAGCAACAACTATAATCAGCAACAACTATACAACTATAATCAGCAACAACTATAAACAGCAACAACTATAAACAGCAACAACTATACAACTATAATCAGCAACAACTATAATCAGCAACAACTATACAACTATAATCAGCAACAACTATAAACAGCAACAACTATAATTAGCAACAACTATAAACAGCAACAACTATACAACTATAATCAGCAACAACTATAATCAGCAACAACTATAAACAGCAACAACTATACAACTATAATCAGCAACAACTATAAACAGCAACAACTATACAACTATAATCAGCAACAACTATAAACAGCAACAACTATACAACTATAATCAGCAACAACTATAATCAGCAACAACTATAATCAGCAACAACTATAATCAGCAACAACTATAATCAGCAACAACTATAATCAGCAACAACTACAACTATAATCAGCAACAACTATAATCAGCAACAACTATAAACAGCAACAACTATAATCAGCAACAACTATAAACAGCAACAACTATAATCAGCAACAACTATAAACAGCAACAACTATAATCAGCAACAACTATAATCAGCAACAACTATACAACTATAATCAGCAACAACTATAAACAGCAACAACTATAATCAGCAACAACTATACAACTATAATCAGCAACAACTATAATCAGCAACAACTATAAACAGCAACAACTATAATCAGCAACAACTATACAACTATAATCAGCAACATCTATAATCAGCAACAACTATACAACTATAATCAGCAACAACTATAATCAGCAACAACTATACAACTATAATCAGCAACAACTATAAACAGCAACAACTATAATCAGCAACAACTATAAACAGCAACAACTATACAACTATAATCAGCAACAACTATAAACAGCAACAACTATAATCAGCAACAACTATAATCAGCAACAACTATAAACAGCAACAACTATACAACTAATCAGCAACAACTATAAACAGCAACAACTATAATCAGCAACAACTATAATCAGCAACAACTATAAACAGCAACAACTATAATCAGCAACAACTATAATCAGCAACAACTATAATCAGCAACAACTATAAACAGCAACAACTATAATCAGCAACAACTATAATCAGCAACAACTATAATCAGCAACAACTATAAACAGCAACAACTATAATCAGCAACAACTATAAACAGCAACAACTATACAACTATAATCAGCAACAACTATAAACAGCAACAACTATAATCAGCAACAACTATAAACAGCAACAACTATAAACAGCAACAACTATAATCAGCAACAACTATACAACTATAATCAGCAACAACTATAAACAGCAACAACTATAAACAGCAACAACTATACAACTATAATCAGCAACAACTATAATCAGCAACAACTATACAACTATAATCAGCAACAACTATAAACAGCAACAACTATAATCAGCAACAACTATAAACAGCAACAACTATACAACTATAATCAGCAACAACTATAATCAGCAACAACTACAACTATACAACTATAATCAGCAACAACTATAAACAGCAACAACTATACAACTATAATCAGCAACAACTATAAACAGCAACAACTATACAACTATAATCAGCAACAACTATAATCAGCAACAACTATAATCAGCAACAACTATAATCAGCAACAACTATAATCAGCAACAACTATAATCAGCAACAACTATAATCAGCAACAACTACAACTATAATCAGCAACAACTATAATCAGCAACAACTATAAACAGCAACAACTATAATCAGCAACAACTATAATCAGCAACAACTATAATCAGCAACAACTATAAACAGCAACAACTATAATCAGCAACAACTATAAACAGCAACAACTATAATCAGCAACAACTATAATCAGCAACAACTATACAACTATAATCAGCAACAACTATAAACAGCAACAACTATAATCAGCAACAACTATACAACTATAATCAGCAACAACTATAATCAGCAACAACTATAAACAGCAACAACTATAATCAGCAACAACTATACAACTATAATCAGCAACAACTATAATCAGCAACAACTATACAACTATAATCAGCAACAACTATAATCAGCAACAACTATACAACTATAATCAGCAACAACTATAAACAGCAACAACTATAATCAGCAACAACTATAAACAGCAACAACTATACAACTATAATCAGCAACAACTATAAACAGCAACAACTATAATCAGCAACAACTATACAACTATAATCAGCAACAACTATAAACAGCAACAACTATAATCAGCAACAACTATAAACAGCAACAACTATACAACTATAATCAGCAACAACTATAATCAGCAACAACTATACAACTATAATCAGCAACAACTATAAACAGCAACAACTATAATCAGCAACAACTATAAACAGCAACAACTATAATCAGTAACAACTATACAACTATAATCAGCAACAACTATAAACAGCAACAACTATACAACTATAATCAGCAGCAACTATAAACAGCAACAACTATACAACTATAATCAGCAACAACTATAAACAGCAACAACTATACAACTATAATCAGCAACAACTATAAACAGCAACAACTATAATCAGCAACAACTATAAACAGCAACAACTATAATCAGCAACAACTATAATCAGCAACAACTATAATCAGCAACAACTATACAACTATAATCAGCAACAACTATAATCAGCAACAACTATAAACAGCAACAACTATAATCAGCAACAACTATAAACAGCAACAACTATAATCAGCAACAACTATAATCAGCAACAACTATAATCAGCAACAACTATAAACAGCAACAACTATAATCAGCAACAACTATAAACAGCAACAACTATAATCAGCAACAACTATACAACTATAATCAGCAACAACTATAAACAGCAACAACTATAATCAGCAACAACTATAATCAGCAACAACTATACAACTATAATCAGCAACAACTATAATCAGCAACAACTATAAACAGCAACAACTATAATCAGCAACAACTATAATCAGCAACAACTATAAACAGCAACAACTATACAACTATAATCAGCAACAACTATACAACTATAATCAGCAACAACTATAAACAGCAACAACTATAATCAGCAACAACTATAATCAGCAACAACTATAATCAGCAACAACTATAAACAGCAACAACTATAATCAGCAACAACTATAAACAGCAACAACTATAATCAGCAACAACTATACAACTATAATCAGCAACAACTATAAACAGCAACAACTATACAACTATAATCAGCAACAACTATACAACTATAATCAGCAACAACTATAATCAGCAACAACTATAAACAGCAACAACTATAATCAGCAACAACTATAAACAGCAACAACTATACAACTATAATCAGCAACAACTATAAACAGCAACAACTATAATCAGCAACAACTATAATCAGCAACAACTATAATCAGCAACAACTATAAACAGCAACAACTATACAACTAATCAGCAACAACTATAAACAGCAACAACTATAATCAGCAACAACTATAATCAGCAACAACTATAAACAGCAACAACTATAATCAGCAACAACTATAATCAGCAACAACTATAAACAGCAACAACTATAATCAGCAACAACTATAATCAGCAACAACTATAATCAGCAACAACTATAAACAGCAACAACTATAATCAGCAACAACTATAAACAGCAACAACTATACAACTATAATCAGCAACAACTATAAACAGCAACAACTATAATCAGCAACAACTATAAACAGCAACAACTATAAACAGCAACAACTATAATCAGCAACAACTATACAACTATAATCAGCAACAACTATAAACAGCAACAACTATAAACAGCAACAACTATACAACTATAATCAGCAACAACTATAATCAGCAACAACTATACAACTATAATCAGCAACAACTATAAACAGCAACAACTATAATTAGCAACAACTATAAACAGCAACAACTATACAACTATAATCAGCAACAACTATAATCAGCAACAACTATAAACAGCAACAACTATACAACTATAATCAGCAACAACTATAAACAGCAACAACTATACAACTATAATCAGCAACAACTATAAACAGCAACAACTATACAACTATAATCAGCAACAACTATAATCAGCAACAACTATAATCAGCAACAACTATAATCAGCAACAACTATAATCAGCAACAACTAAATCAGCAACAACTATAATCAGCAACAACTATACAACTATAATCAGCAACAACTATAATCAGCAACAACTATAAACAGCAACAACTATAATCAGCAACAACTATAATCAGCAACAACTATAATCAGCAACAACTATAAACAGCAACAACTATAATCAGCAACAACTATAAACAGCAACAACTATAATCAGCAACAACTATAATCAGCAACAACTATACAACTATAATCAGCAACAACTATAAACAGCAACAACTATAATCAGCAACAACTATACAACTATAATCAGCAACAACTATAATCAGCAACAACTATAAACAGCAACAACTATAATCAGCAACAACTATACAACTATAATCAGCAACAACTATAATCAGCAACAACTATACAACTATAATCAGCAACAACTATAATCAGCAACAACTATACAACTATAATCAGCAACAACTATAAACAGCAACAACTATAATCAGCAACAACTATAAACAGCAACAACTATACAACTATAATCAGCAACAACTATAAACAGCAACAACTATAATCAGCAACAACTATACAACTATAATCAGCAACAACTATAAACAGCAACAACTATAATCAGCAACAACTATAAACAGCAACAACTATACAACTATAATCAGCAACAACTATAATCAGCAACAACTATACAACTATAATCAGCAACAACTATAAACAGCAACAACTATAATCAGCAACAACTATAAACAGCAACAACTATAATCAGTAACAACTATACAACTATAATCAGCAACAACTATAATCAGCAACAACTATAAACAGCAACAACTATAATCAGCAACAACTATAAACAGCAACAACTATAATCAGCAACAACTATACAACTATAATCAGCAACAACTATAATCAGCAACAACTATAAACAGCAACAACTATAATCAGCAACAACTATAATCAGCAACAACTATAAACAGCAACAACTATAATCAGCAACAACTATAATCAGCAACAACTATAATCAGCAACAACTATAATCAGCAACAACTATAATCAGCAACAACTATAATCAGCAACAACTATAATCAGCAACAACTATAAACAGCAACTATACAACTATAATCAGCAACAACTATAATCAGCAACAACTATAATCAGCAACAACTATAATCAGCAACAACTATAATCAGCAACAACTATAATCAGCAACAACTATAATCAGCAACAACTATAAACAGCAACAACTATAATCAGCAACAACTATAAACAGCAACAACTATACAACTATAATCAGCAACAACTATAAACAGCAACAACTATACAACTATAATCAGCAACAACTATAAACAGCAACAACTATACAACTATAATCAGCAACAACTATAATCAGCAACAACTATAATCAGCAACAACTATAATCAGCAACAACTATAATCAGCAACAACTATACAACTATAATCAGCAACAACTATAATCAGCAACAACTATAAACAGCAACAACTATAATCAGCAACAACTATAATCAGCAACAACTATAATCAGCAACAACTATAAACAGCAACAACTATAATCAGCAACAACTATAAACAGCAACAACTATAATCAGCAACAACTATAATCAGCAACAACTATACAACTATAATCAGCAACAACTATAAACAGCAACAACTATAATCAGCAACAACTATACAACTATAATCAGCAACAACTATAATCAGCAACAACTATAAACAGCAACAACTATAATCAGCAACAACTATACAACTATAATCAGCAACAACTATAATCAGCAACAACTATACAACTATAATCAGCAACAACTATAATCAGCAACAACTATACAACTATAATCAGCAACAACTATAAACAGCAACAACTATAATCAGCAACAACTATAAACAGCAACAACTATACAACTATAATCAGCAACAACTATAAACAGCAACAACTATAATCAGCAACAACTATACAACTATAATCAGCAACAACTATAAACAGCAACAACTATAATCAGCAACAACTATAAACAGCAACAACTATACAACTATAATCAGCAACAACTATAATCAGCAACAACTATACAACTATAATCAGCAACAACTATAAACAGCAACAACTATAATCAGCAACAACTATAAACAGCAACAACTATAATCAGTAACAACTATACAACTATAATCAGCAACAACTATAATCAGCAACAACTATAAACAGCAACAACTATACAACTATAATCAGCAGCAACTATAAACAGCAACAACTATACAACTATAATCAGCAACAACTATAAACAGCAACAACTATACAACTATAATCAGCAACAACTATAAACAGCAACAACTATAATCAGCAACAACTATAAACAGCAACAACTATAATCAGCAACAACTATAATCAGCAACAACTATAATCAGCAACAACTATAATCAGCAACAACTATACAACTATAATCAGCAACAACTATAATCAGCAACAACTATAAACAGCAACAACTATAATCAGCAACAACTATAATCAGCAACAACTATAAACAGCAACAACTATAATCAGCAACAACTATAATCAGCAACAACTATAATCAGCAACAACTATAAACAGCAACAACTATAATCAGCAACAACTATAAACAGCAACAACTATAATCAGCAACAACTATACAACTATAATCAGCAACAACTATAAACAGCAACAACTATAATCAGCAACAACTATAATCAGCAACAACTATACAACTATAATCAGCAACAACTATAATCAGCAACAACTATAAACAGCAACAACTATAATCAGCAACAACTATAATCAGCAACAACTATAAACAGCAACAACTATACAACTATAATCAGCAACAACTATACAACTATAATCAGCAACAACTATAAACAGCAACAACTATAATCAGCAACAACTATAATCAGCAACAACTATAATCAGCAACAACTATAAACAGCAACAACTATAATCAGCAACAACTATAAACAGCAACAACTATAATCAGCAACAACTATACAACTATAATCAGCAACAACTATAAACAGCAACAACTATAATCAGCAACAACTATAAACAGCAACAACTATAATCAGCAACAACTATAATCAGCAACAACTATAAACAGCAACAACTATAATCAGCAACAACTATAATCAGCAACAACTATAAACAGCAACAACTATAATCAGCAACAACTATAATCAGCAACAACTATAATCAGCAACAACTATAATCAGCAACAACTATAAACAGCAACTATACAACTATAATCAGCAACAACTATAATCAGCAACAACTATAATCAGCAACAACTATAATCAGCAACAACTATAATCAGCAACAACTATAACTATAATCAGCAACAACTATAATCAGCAACAACTATAAACAGCAACAACTATAATCAGCAACAACTATAAACAGCAACAACTATACAACTATAATCAGCAACAACTATACAACTATAATCAGCAACAACTATAATCAGCAACAACTATAATCAGCAACAACTATAATCAGCAACAACTATAATCAGCAACAACTATAATCAGCAACAACTATAAACAGCAACAACTATACAACTATAATCAGCAACAACTATACAACTATAATCAGCAACAACTATAATCAGCAACAACTATAATCAGCAACAACTATAATCAGCAACAACTATAATCAGCAACAACTATAAACAGCAACAACTATAATCAGCAACAACTATAAACAACAACAACTATAATCAGCAACAACTATAATCAGCAACAACTATAATCAGCAACAACTATATTATATAAACAGTATAATATTATATAAACATAATATACATATAAACATAATATACAGCAAAAAAAATAATTAAAGCAAAACTTTATTTGAGTATCCCCTTGTCGTTCACACAGATAGATGACCCGTTACCATATAAAATGAATAAGTAAAGGGTTGCCTGTATTGTCTACAAGGCTATGGTTATTAAAACAAGTCAAAACAAGTCAAACCAGTTATAGTAAAATTGTAAAAACATTTTTGTTCTCATAATAACCTAATTTAATTAAAACAATGTTCATTTTTGCGGCCAACAGTAAATAGACTTGCTTCTGTGTGTGCGTATGCCAAGGGATATAGACATGGCGGAGTTCTTAGCTGATGATGACGATGTCCAGGCAGCCCACACCCACACAGCCTATGACCTTGTAGCCAATATCTGCCATGACGGCCTACCTGGTACGTACATATTGGATGGTGGACATAGGTTCTAGATTACTAGTACTATGATGTATGAAATTGAAATTACTAATAGTGTATGAGATTATTATTTGTGTTGTAGAGATTACATGTATGCTGTGAGATCACTAGTGTGATGTATGAACTAAATACTGTGATGAGATTACTATATGATATATGAGATTAGTATATGATGTATGAGATTACTATACGATATATGAGATTACTAGTGTGATGTATAAGATTACTACTGTAATTATGAGATTACTAGTATATTGTAGCTCTGTGTTCTTTGCTGCAGGTAAAGGGACGTACCGAGTGCATGTCCGCCACAAGGTCAGTACAACAAATCAAGCATAAATGTTTGTCCTCCACGAGTAAAGTGCCTCAATGTGATTAGCCAAGACAAGATGTGTTCTATTACTCGAGTGGGTTGTCTTGAAGAAGAAAGGGAACAGGAATGTAACCTAATGCAGCGGGTCCTCTAAATGGGTGTGGTCTGCATCCCTGATACCTGTGTTTTTTTGACGAGTCAAGTGAATGTAATTTGTTAGTTCTTTAAGGAAAAACATTTTTTCCCCCTTGTTTTGGTTGTAGTTTCTATTATATAGAGAAAGACTGAGTTTCTATATAATATTGTATGGCCAAGCTGTGGCCATGTTGAGAGCTAGGGCAGTCTAGCAACGAAGAAGATCTGGACCTAAAACTTGGGTCATTTATGACAAGCTCAAATCCCAAATAAAGCACATCAATGCCTGGCTGCTTGGTCTAGAAGCGTCGTGCAGCACGTTTTTCTGTTGCTACTCATTGTGGAGCAACATCTAGGCCGCTAGGAAGCAGCCAAAATAAGTAGTAGATATATATTGTGTGCACGAGAGTGAGTTGTTTTAGTCCTCTACCTTCAGAGACAGGGTCAAATCAATGATGTAGGGTGTGCTAGTGACCCCCTGTATAGTAGTGTTTTGTGACAATGTAGGGAGTACAGTGACTCCCTGTATACTAGTGTTGTGGATAATGTAGGGTGTGCTAGTGACCCCCTGTATAGTAGTGTTGTGGATAATGTAGGGAGTACAGTGACTCCCTGTATACTAGTGTTGTGGATAATGTAGGGAGTACAGTGACTCCCTGTATACTAATGTTGTGGATAATGTAGGGAGTACAGTGACTCCCTGTATACTAATGTTGTGGATAATGTAGGGAGTGCAGTGACTCCCTGTATACTAGTGTTGTGGATAATGTAGGGAGTACAGTGACTCCCTGTATACTAGTGTTGTGGATAATGTAGGGAGTGCAGTGACTCCCTGTATACTAATGTTGTGGATAATGTAGGGAGTGCAGTGACTCCCTGTATACTAGTGTTGTGGATAATGTAGGGAGTGCTAGTGACTCCCTGTATACTAGTGTTGTGGATAATGTAGGGAGTGCAGTGACTCCCTGTATACTAATGTTGTGGATAATGTAGGGAGTGCAGTGACTCCCTGTATACTAATGTTGTGGATAATGTAGGGAGTGCTAGTGACACCCTGTATACTAATGTTGTGGATAATGTAGGGAGTGCAGTGACTCCCTGTATACTAATGTTGTGGATAATGTAGGGAGTGCAGTGACTCCCTGTATACTAATGTTGTGGATAATGTAGGGAGTGCAGTGACTCCCTGTATACTAATGTTGTGGATAATGTAGGGAGTACAGTGACTCCCTGTATACTAATGTTGTGGATAATGTAGGGAGTGCAGTGACTCCCTGTATACTAATGTTGTGGATAATGTAGGGAGTGCAGTGACTCCCTGTATACTAATGTTGTGGATAATGTAGGGAGTACAGTGACTCCCTGTATACTAATGTTGTGGATAATGTAGGGAGTGCAGTGACTCCCTGTATACTAATGTTGTGGATAATGTAGGGAGTACAGTGACTCCCTGTATACTAATGTTGTGGATAATGTAGGGAGTGCAGTGACTCCCTGTATACTAATGTTGTGGATAATGTAGGGAGTGCAGTGACTCCCTGTATACTAATGTTGTGGATAATGTAGGGAGTGCAGTGACTCCCTGTATACTAGTGTTGTGGATAATGTAGGGAGTACAGGGACTCCCTGTATACTAATGTTGTGGACAATGTAGGGAGTGCAGTGACTCCCTGTATACTAGTGTTGTGGATAATGTAGGGAGTACAGTGACTCCCTGTATACTAATGTTGTGGATAATGTAGGGTGTGCTAGTGACCCCCTGTATACTAGTGTTGTGGATAATGTAGGGAGTGCAGTGACTCCCTGTATACTAATGTTGTGGATAATGTAGGGAGTGCAGTGACTCCCTGTATACTAGTGTTGTGGATAATGTAGGGAGTGCAGTGACTCCCTGTATACTAATGTTGTGGATAATGTAGGGAGTGCAGTGACTCCCTGTATACTAATGTTGTGGATAATGTAGGGAGTGCAGTGACTCCCTGTATACTAGTGTTGTGGACAATGTAGGGAGTACAGTGACTCCCTGTATACTAATGTTGTGGATAATGTAGGGAGTGCTAGTGACTCCCTGTATACTAGTGTTGTGGATAATGTAGGGAGTGCAGTGACTCCCTGTATACTAGTGTTGTGGACAATGTAGGGAGTACAGTGACTCCCTGTATACTAGTGTTGTGGCCAATGTAGGGAGTGCAGTGACTCCCTGTATACTAATGTTGTGGATAATGTAGGGAGTGCAGTGACTCCCTGTATACTAATGTTGTGGATAATGTAGGGAGTGCAGTGACTCCCTGTATACTAGTGTTGTGGACAATGTAGGGAGTGCAGTGACTCCCTGTATACTAGTGTTGTGGACAATGTAGGGAGTACAGTGACTCCCTGTATACTAGTGTTGTGGCCAATGTAGGGAGTGCAGTGACTCCCTGTATACTAGTGTTGTGGATAATGTAGGGAGTGCAGTGACTCCCTGTATACTAGTGTTGTGGATAATGTAGGGAGTGCAGTGACTCCCTGTATACTAGTGTTGTGGATAATGTAGGGAGTGCAGTGACTCCCTGTATACTAATGTTGTGGATAATGTAGGGAGTGCAGTGACTCCCTGTATACTAGTGTTGTGGATAATGTAGGGAGTGCAGTGACTCCCTGTATACTAATGTTGTGGATAATGTAGGGAGTGCAGTGACTCCCTGTATACTAATGTTGTGGATAATGTAGGGAGTGCAGTGACTCCCTGTATACTAGTGTTTTGGATAATGTAGGGAGTGCAGTGACTCCCTGTATACTAGTGTTGTGGATAATGTAGGGAGTGCAGTGACTCCCTGTATACTAATGTTGTGGATAATGTAGGGAGTGCAGTGACTCCCTGTATACTAATGTTGTGGATAATGTAGGGAGTGCAGTGACTCCCTGTATACTAGTGTTTTGGATAATGTAGGGAGTGCAGTGACTCCCTGTATACTAGTGTTTTGGATAATGTAGGGAGTGCAGTGACTCCCTGTATACTAGTGTTGTGGACAATGTAGGGAGTACAGTGACTCCCTGTATACTAATGTTGTGGATAATGTAGGGAGTGCAGTGACTCCCTGTATACTAGTGTTGTGGATAATGTAGGGAGTGCTAGTGACTCCCTGTATACTAGTGTTGTGGATAATGTAGGGAGTGCAGTGACTCCCTGTATACTAATGTTGTGGATAATGTAGGGAGTGCAGTGACTCCCTGTATACTAGTGTTGTGGATAATGTAGGGAGTACAGTGACTCCCTGTATACTAGTGTTGTGGATAATGTAGGGAGTGCTAGTGACTCCCTGTATACTAGTGTTGTGGATAATGTAGGGAGTGCAGTGACTCCCTGTATACTAATGTTGTGGATAATGTAGGGAGTGCAGTGACTCCCTGTATACTAGTGTTGTGGATAATGTAGGGAGTGCAGTGACTCCCTGTATACTAGTGTTGTGGATAATGTAGGGAGTGCAGTGACTCCCTGTATACTAATGTTGTGGATAATGTAGGGAGTACAGTGACTCCCTGTATACTAGTGTTGTGGATAATGTAGGGAGTGCAGTGACTCCCTGTATACTAGTGTTGTGGATAATGTAGGGAGTGCAGTGACTCCCTGTATACTAATGTTGTGGATAATGTAGGGAGTACAGTGACTCCCTGTATACTAGTGTTGTGGATAATGTAGGGAGTGCTAGTGACTCCCTGTATACTAATGTTGTGGATAATGTAGGGAGTACAGTGACTCCCTGTATACTAATGTTGTGGATAATGTAGGGAGTGCAGTGACTCCCTGTATACTAGTGTTGTGGATAATGTAGGGAGTGCTAATGACTCCCTGTATACTAATGTTGTGGATAATGTAGGGAGTGCAGTGACTCCCTGTATACTAATGTTGTGGATAATGTAGGGAGTGCTAATGACTCCCTGTATACTAGTGTTGTGGATAATGTAGGGAGTGCAGTGACTCCCTGTATACTAATGTTGTGGATAATGTAGGGAGTGCAGTGACTCCCTGTATACTAGTGTTGTGGATAATGTAGGGAGTGCAGTGACTCCCTGTATACTAGTGTTGTGGATAATGTAGGGAGTACAGTGACTCCCTGTATACTAATGTTGTGGATAATGTAGGGTGTGCAGTGACTCCCTGTATACTAATGTTGTGGATAATGTAGGGAGTGCAGTGACTCCCTGTATACTAATGTTGTGGATAATGTAGGGAGTGCAGTGACTCCCTGTATACTAATGTTGTGGATAATGTAGGGAGTGCAGTGACTCCCTGTATACTAATGTTGTGGATAATGTAGGGAGTGCAGTGACTCCCTGTATACTAGTGTTGTGGATAATGTAGGGAGTGCTAGTGACTCCCTGTATACTAGTGTTGTGGATAATGTAGGGAGTGCAGTGACTCCCTGTATACTAATGTTGTGGATAATGTAGGGAGTGCAGTGACTCCCTGTATACTAATGTTGTGGATAATGTAGGGTGTGCTAGTGACTCCCTGTATACTAGTGTTGTGGATAATGTAGGGAGTACAGTGACTCCCTGTATACTAGTGTTGTGGATAATGTAGGGAGTGCAGTGACTCCCTGTATACTAATGTTGTGGATAATGTAGGGAGTGCAGTGACTCCCTGTATACTAATGTTGTGGATAATGTAGGGAGTGCAGTGACTCCCTGTATACTAATGTTGTGGATAATGTAGGGAGTGCAGTGACTCCCTGTATACTAGTGTTGTGGATAATGTAGGGAGTGCAGTGACTCCCTGTATACTAATGTTGTGGATAATGTAGGGAGTGCAGTGACTCCCTGTATACTAATGTTGTGGATAATGTAGGGAGTGCAGTGACTCCCTGTATACTAATGTTGTGGATAATGTAGGGAGTGCAGTGACTCCCTGTATACTAATGTTGTGGATAATGTAGGGAGTACAGTGACTCCCTGTATACTAGTGTTGTGGATAATGTAGGGAGTGCTAGTGACTCCCTGTATACTAGTGTTGTGGATAATGTAGGGAGTGCAGTGACTCCCTGTATACTAATGTTGTGGATAATGTAGGGAGTACAGTGACTCCCTCTATACTAATGTTGTGGATAATGTAGGGAGTGCTAGTGACTCCCTGTATACTAGTGTTGTGGATAATGTAGGGAGTGCAGTGACTCCCTGTATACTAATGTTGTGGATAATGTAGGGAGTGCTAGTGACTCCCTGTATACTAGTGTTGTGGATAATGTAGGGAGTGCAGTGACTCCCTGTATACTAATGTTGTGGATAATGTAGGGAGTGCAGTGACTCCCTGTATACTAGTGTTGTGGATAATGTAGGGAGTGCAGTGACTCCCTGTATACTAATGTTGTGGATAATGTAGGGAGTGCAGTGACTCCCTGTATACTAATGTTGTGGATAATGTAGGGAGTACAGTGACTCCCTGTATACTAGTGTTGTGGATAATGTAGGGAGTACAGTGACTCCCTGTATACTAATGTTGTGGATAATGTAGGGAGTGCTAGTGACTCCCTGTATACTAGTGTTGTGGATAATGTAGGGAGTACAGTGACTCCCTGTATACTAATGTTGTGGATAATGTAGGGAGTACAGTGACTCCCTGTATACTAATGTTGTGGATAATGTAGGGAGTACAGTGACTCCCTGTATACTAGTGTTGTGGATAATGTAGGGAGTGCAGTGACTCCCTGTATACTAGTGTTATGGATAATGTAGGGAGTGCAGTGACTCCCTGTATACTAGTGTTGTGGCCAATGTAGGGAGTACAGTGACTCCCTGTATACTAATGTTGTGGATAATGTAGGGAGTACAGTGACTCCCTGTATACTAGTGTTGTGGATAATGTAGGGAGTACAGTGACTCCCTGTATACTAATGTTGTGGATAATGTAGGGTGTGCTAGTGACCCCCTGTATACTAGTGTTATGGATAATGTAGGGAGTACAGTGACTCCCTGTATACTAGTGTTGTGGATAATGTAGGGAGTGCAGTGACTCCCTGTATACTAGTGTTATGGATAATGTAGGGAGTGCAGTGACTCCCTGTATACTAATGTTGTGGATAATGTAGGGAGTACAGTGACTCCCTGTATACTAATGTTGTGGATAATGTAGGGAGTGCAGTGACTCCCTGTATACTAGTGTTGTGGATAATGTAGGGAGTACAGTGACTCCCTGTATACTAATGTTGTGGATAATGTAGGGTGTGCTAGTGACCCCCTGTATACTAGTGTTATGGATAATGTAGGGAGTGCAGTGACTCCCTGTATACTATTTTGCTCACACGTACACTTATTGGTTCAGGGTGCAGGCCAATGGTTTGAGCTGCAGGACTTGCATGTCCAGGAGTTATTGCCGCAGATGATCACGCTGGCCGAGGCCTACATACAGGTAAGCACAGGAGCCACACTTCTGGCTAATCTGTAAACTTGCAGGTCTCTCTACTGCTCTTCAAATGCTTGTTGCTAGGTTACTGTATTAAAGTCAGGAGTGTTATGCCCAACTCGCTCTTTCTAGTGGTCTGTGTTATTGTGGATGCTCATGTCTTGTCATAGCTGGTCAAACTTGTTCTGACAAGTTTCCTTGATGCCATGTGACCAACCCACTTATATTTGTGACTGTAATTTCACTCCAGTTAGTTATTGCAAATATCCCAACCTCCTAATATATTTTACATTTGTATATACTTGCTTTGTGTATGTATGTTGCTAGATCTGGGAACTGAGAACTACATGACAATGGTGAACTGGACATATCTACACACATGCAAGACATACACAGCTGACTTAAATATGCATATGTGCCTGGTTTTGTGTATAGCCAAGAACTGCTCATAGCAATAATATAATGCTTACATTATACCACATACACAAGACTAATTTATCAAACAAGAATCTGGCCAGCACAAGGACTTTGTAGCTTCATAGGGGTTATCAGTGGAGGGGCTAGAATAGTCCGTCATAGTGGGAGGTTATCAGTGGAGGGGCTAGAATAGTCCGTCATAGTGGGGGGTTATCAGTGGAGGGGCTAGAATAGTCCGTCATAGTGGGGGGTTATCAGTGGAGGGGCTAGAATAGTCCGTCATAGTGGGAGGTTATCAGTGGAGGGGCTAGAATAGTCCGTCATAGTGGGAGGTTATCAGTGGAGGGGCTAGAATAGTCAGTCATAGTGGGAGGTTATCAGTGGAGGGGCTAGAATAGTCAGTCATAGTGGGGGGTTATCAGTGGAGGGGCTAGAATAGTCCGTCATAGTGGCAGACTGTTATGCCATCCAACTTAAGCATTCAATGGTTATGACACGTTTTTTTAAAACCCCCACAAAATGGTCAAATTCACTTCTGTGCAGTCCGGGCGGCCCATCTCAGTTTACCCCTCGAGTGTGGGTGGGCAGGACCTTAGCTCCACTGTTAAACACTCCTACATGATCAAACAGTGTGTAGATATTACCTCGACAAGATCTATCCAGGTATTTTCTGAGGTTTGAGAAAGAAACCCTCAACCACAAAGCCTCATGTTGCAGCACCTCAAACATGGCTACTAGATGGTTGCTATGGCATTGCAATGCTAGGGAGGAGCTGTCCCTAATAAAGGATATAGTATTGTCAGTCTAGTTGATGCTGAGCTGCTCTACTCGTTATTTGCCAATCAGCACCTATACCGTCTCATCCTGCAGACATGATGACTGGCAGACATGATCTGCAGTTGCCCTCTAGTATTCCCATGAGCACCAGACTATAAATATTGCTGAATATTACCATGTCCGCGTGCTATTATCTGCGTGCTATTATTATGACTTGCTTGTGTATCGTAAGAAACAAGAAGCTTACAATACTGGACTCATTTATTCATAATTATGGGAGTGCTGTGTGTGCAAGAGGCAACTCCACTGAGAAAGTTCAGAGACATGTCATGGTTATCACCAAGCAGATAATGGTGCAGTTAATCATCCAGATCTCCCAGATCAGTCTTGGGTGCAAGGTAGTAGCGGAGGTGACCCACGTCCCCTATCCCATACTCCACAAGCAGAGGTTGCCCATCCTTGATTGACAGAGTCACTGAAGCTGACAGAGGTGTGGCCTTGGAGATGAGCCCGACATAGCGACTTGCAAAAGCCATGGTCACAGGCTCATTGAGCTCCATGGATACCTACAAACAGCACACACAACTATAACCCAATCCTGGCAAACAGACAAGCATTGCCGCTGGTCAGCACTAAAATATTCGGTAATAGTGTAAGTATGGCAGTATACAATGGACACACCTCGGTGCCCTTTGTGTCCGCAGAAGAAGTTGGCCGGAGCAGTATCTTAGCTTGACTGGTGGAGGAGTCGGCAGTGGTGGAGAACTGAATGCCCTCCTTGTTGCAGGTGATGTTCACTGTGTCGTGGAACTGTGACAAGTCTCGTACAATGCGCTGCAGCTCCAGTGAGGGCATGCGCACCACAGCACTGTACGATGTATCCTAATAATACACACCATTATCAGGCTGCAGGTCCCCTGAGTTTCTAAACAATGCCACCCCTTGTATGTACCTCTAGAGCCAGGTGCTCAGCATCAATATCCATTAGCTTCAGTTCAAAGGAAGCAGTCTTGTCCTGGTCTGACACACGACACAACATGACCAGCAGTTAGTGTGTAGTGATGCGATGACAGTGGCAGGTATGAGTGCATAATGGCTCATTCTAGTGGGCCATTCACATTCTAATGGGCCGTCATTCGAGTTGCCCATTGATCTATTATTAGCATACCAGCATCCTCTATGACTATGCCAATTGTGTCCGAGTTGTCCTGACACTTCAGCGTCACAGCATCGTCATTACTACCACAACGAATTATCTTCAAGAAACTAGAATAAAACAAATATATATATATATATATTTTAAATAAAGTCAAAAAGTGACCATTTGCACCCACTTGGAGAGGTTAACACCCAGGATGATGTTCTTGTCACATCGGAAAGGTTCAAATCCTTCATGGCTGAGGTCCATGCTCACTAGACAGACATTTGCTGTATCCATTGCCTGAATGCACAAGCCTACACCGACACACAACACAGCACAATACTATGCACCTCAGCACAAGTCTACACCGGCACACAGCACAACACAATACTATGCACCACAGCACAAGCCTACACCAGCACACAACACAGCACAATACTATGCACCTCAGCACAAGCCTACACCAGCACACAGCACAACACAATACTATGCACCTCAGCACAAGCCTACACCAGCACAATACTATGCACCTCAGCACAAGCCTACACCAGCACACAACACAGCACAATACTATGCACCTCAGCACAAGTCTACACCAGCACACAACACAGCACAATACTATGCACCTCAGCACAAGCCTACACCAGCACACAACACAACACAATACTATGCACCTCAGCACAAGCCTACACCAGCACACAACACAGCACAATACTATGCACCTCAGCACAAGTCTACACCAGCACGCAGCCAGGGTTTCATTTAGAAAATTGTCCAAGGGGGGGGGGGGGGGGGGGGCAACTGGAGGAATCTGGATTTTAAGGGGGAGGGGGCATGATGGAGATGTTTCTAATGAAATTTAGTAATACAATTTCTAAGGGGGGCAAAATGGTTCCAAAGGGCAATCCCAAGATTATAACTACCTAGCTACTGCCTCAATCAACTACACCAGATGTGAAGAATTTCTACGTTATGTTTTTAACTGCCTCCAGCTACATCTCTATGGCTACTCAGTTTTATTGCTTTTTGTACAAGCTCTCACTACCTGCTCACCATTTCAGCAATTTTGGTGCTTTTTTAATTTATCTAGTTACAGCAGGTTAGGCTTGGCCTCACTATCGAGTTTAGGTTAGGCCTGGCCTCACTATCGAGTTTAGGTTAGGCCTGGCCTCACTGTAAGAGCTGTAGAGATTACTCCATACCAGGACAGAAGTAGCCTTACTAGCCTATAGCTCGAGTTTGATTTCTTCACATGACCTCTAGCATAGTCAAGTAGATGCAGCCTCACCAACCAACAGCTGGCTAGATTTTCTGTGAGCAGTTTTGAGAAACAGAATGCAAATACAAACAGTGAAGGGAGAAAAGCTATTCAGATGGGCTTCTAGTGAGGAATGGCCGTGAAGCCTCCCTCAGTGGAGGAGGTTCCAGTACGAATGGTTGTGCGGCCCTCATCTGTGGAAGAAAGAAGAATGGTTGTGCAGCCTCCATCAGTGGAGAAGGTTCCAGTACCCCTCAGCATGGAGGAAGAATGGCTGTGCAGCAGCCTTCCTCAGCGAAAGAGTTTTCAGACCTTTTTAAATCTCAAAGAATTCTCAGTTGTTAGCAGATGTCTTTTCTCCTTTCTTCAAAGAAATAATTTTTACAAAAAACATATGCTGTCTTACCGAATGTCTCCATTGAAGGAAGCCCCTCCCACTGTGTACTTTTCCTTGGAATAATTCTTACGGATATGCATAAAAATGTCTATCATTCGCCTAGCATGAAACCTCATCGAGCAGTTTCTTCTAACTCTTCTTGCTCCGTGTCAAAGCAGAGAGCATGGCAAGACCCCTTCAAAGAAGTCCTTAATATCAATGAAGCTCACGATGGTCATTATGAAGAAGGGGCACTGAGCTCCAGTAGCAGTGGAATGTGAGGCTGCAAATACACCATCCACAATTTTATGAGCTGAAGACCTGAAATTCACGGTACAATTGCAGTTTAGGGGCCACAATTAGCGCCGCGTGAATTTCCACGCAACATTTTTAGCGGGAGAATGTTTTTAGCGGGGAGAATCTATAGGACTGCCACCGACTTATTGGTCTTACAAGTGCTTGTTGAGAGAGGTATTAGTTGATACTGACACCATCATCAATTGGTGCAAGCAGCATGGGCTTATGGCTCGCTCTATGCCTTGTGCGGAGGAGCTATGCGATGGGAGAATGCAACAGAAACAGATGGGTACAGGTACAGTGCAGCTATAAACACGAGATAGAGAATAATACAACCCTGTTTCTGCAGGTGCCCAGACAGAAACTGCCGGAAGAGGTCCATTCGTCATGCTTCATGGTTTGAAGGCAGTCACCTATCGCTAGAGAAGATCCTAGAGATCACCTACCTGTGGGCAGAGGAAATCCAGCAGATTAAGATTAGGAAGTGGGTTGGGATTGCTGAACACACAGGTGTTGACTGGTGCCACTTCCTACGAGAGGTAGGGCTAGGCTAGGGCTATAATAACTATATAGCCTATAATAATAATAATAATAATAATAATAATAATAATAATAATAATAATAATAATAATAATAATAATAATAATTAAATCCATTGCCCTCGCTCTTTACAGGTATGTGCCCAATATCTTGACAGTCATCCCAACATGCTTGGAGGTCCAGGCACTGTTGTTGAAATTGACGAAGTTAAATTTGGCAAATTTGGCAAAAGGAAATATAATAGGGGCTGAATCACGAATGGGAAGTGGGTCCTAGGAGGAGTAGAACGTGGCACCGATAAAGTGTTTCTTGCCGTTGTGCCTTGCCGTGATGCCAACACGCTCATCCCTGTAATCCAGAGGTCCTGGCAGAGATTCATACAGATGAGTGGAGAGCCTATACGAGTCTCAATCAAGTTGGGTATACACACTTTACGGTAAACCATTCCCAGCATTTTGTTGACCCTGTCACAGGTGCATACACCCAATCGAGAGTACATGGACAAATGCCAAGAGGAAAATGAAGCGTCATGGCACCAGCAAGCCCCTCTTGGAAGGGTACCTCATAGAATATGTGTGGAGGAGAAAGTATGGCAAAGAGACTCCATTTGCACAAATTATTAATCATATTTCAGATGTTTACAAAGTTTAATTATTGTATCATAATAATTAGTAGAAATGTCGTGCCGGTGTCGTGCCATATTAGTCCCACCTATGCCATATTTCGGCTGCCATATTAGTCTCACCCAGGGGCAGATCCAGGTGGGTGTTTTGGGGGTTTAAACCACCCCCCCATATAAATTTATAAAACTGCAACTTGACTCACCTTAGTACTGATACCAAACCCCCCTTAGGGACGGAGGACATGGTAGGGCTAGCCCTACCACTTATTGCTGATTTTATTTTTTATTGTTATAATTTTCAGTCTAGTTGCTAGACCAGACCAACATGATGGGTTTTCCCTAACTAAGAAAGATAAAAATGTGTCAATATAATATGAAAGAGATCAAGATAATGAAAGATGTTCTTGACATGACGAAGGAAATAACAAAATTGATCAAGTTTTCACCACAAAGGGAAAGGATCTTCCGGGCTTTGAAGGAAGCTTGTGATTCTGTAAGTGTCAAGATATCACCAGGAATTCGAATGCTATGTCCAATGAGGTGGACTGTGTGTGCAAATGCACTAGCGAGCATTGTCAGCAACTATGCTGCATTACAAGCTATGTGGGATGAAGCTTTTGAAATCATAAAGGACACAGAGTGAGAGCTAGGATAAAAGGAGTTTCTGCGCATATGAAACATTTTGATTTCCTGTTTGGTACAATGCTCAGTCAAGTTATTTTCCTCCACACTGATAACTTGAGGAAGACTCTGCAGAAGGTAAAGATTTCAGCCAATGAGGATCAAAAGGTAGGAGAAATGGTTGTAGATACACTGCTGTCTCTACGTACCAATGAAATGTATGATTTATTTTGGGATAAAGTTTCAAGAACTGATTCATCAATAGATGTTGGTGAACTACAGTTACCTCATAAGCGAAGAGTTCTACAGAGATATAAGGATGGACTGTCCAGTGGAGAGTATCATGAAAGTCCCTTGCTCTATTATCGCCAGATATATTTTGAAGCACTGGAATTCAGCTGTTTAAAGGATCGCTTTGACCAACCAGGATATAGAATTTACTCAAAATTGGAGCAACTTTTATGCAGAGCATGTCAGGGGGTTGACTTTGAAGAAGATTTTCAGTCTATTTGCACCTTTTACAAAGACGATTTCAAGCCCGATCTATTGCATGCCAAGTTACTCACTTTTGGCATCAATTTTGAGTCAGGAAGACCATTGGATCCCCAATGTAAATATATTTGACATCAGAGACTATTTTCAAAGTCTTTCTCTTGGTCAACGAGCACTTCTGGATCAGGTTTGTACAGTTTTGAAGCTGATACTTATCATGCCAGCAACCAATGCAACATCTGAGCGCTCCTTTAGTGCTTTATGTAGGGTTAAAACTTACCTTCGTAATAGTATGTTACAACAAAGACTGAATCACCTAATGGTACTTCACGTTCACAAGGAGCGCACTGATTCACTCAATCTCAAAGTCTAGTCTACTCAATATGGTATTGATTTTGCGTTTTTGCACTCCATGTGATATCCCCCCTAGCCTCATGCATCTTACAGTTAATGTGCATAGCTTGATGACCAGGTGGTATATTGGCCCAACCACTTAAAATTTGTGTGCTCCGTCACTGTAAATTAAATAATAAAATTAAATAATACTGATGCCCTAGATCTGCCCGTCACCTGCCACATTTGTCCCGCCATATTAGTCTCATGCTCACTTGTAATTATTAGTCTCATCTGTTATTTAAATTTTTTTTGTTATTTTTTTATAAATTGATGCAAATACAAGCGCACAAATGCTAGTGTTATTAAAGCCACCCTATATAGTTACATGAGTAATGGGATGCACATATAAGAGATGAATAAGTAAAATAGTCTGATAAAATATAATAAATACAAAGATATTGAATATATAATAGGCAGAGCTAGAAATAACAGGCGGTCATCGGTCATTTTCTGAGCAATTCACCAATTTGTCCGACCAAATCACTACTTGCTCTGCCAGATTGTCCTAACAGCAAATAACAAGCTAAGTGGCTACTACTAGTCAGCTGCTTAGTGTTGCAGCTGCAGTGGTTACCAAGAAGTAAAATTCACTTAGTTGTGAAAAAGAAAAAGGAGGCGGAAAAAACATAGTTAATAGCATGCAGTGCTGCCCTTGGCTAATTGTATCCCTAGGCTAATTGCAATGTACGAGGCTGAGGTCTGGTGATTGTAGGAAACAGCTGAGCTAGGTACAAATGATTTCAATGCTGATAGTAGCATTGAGTTATGTTGGGAAAGTACAACTAGACCAAACCAGTGGCCAAGGAGGAAGTACAGGAAGAAAGCCTACTACTGCTACACCAAGCACCTCAGCATTGGTAGTGAATGAAGATGAAGAGAATGAGTCAGACAGAAGTAGTGAGTCTGGTGACAATCTTCCTTTAGAAGACTGGTATAACTGGATGGAGAACATGCAGTAACATTTTTGTCCTACTTAACTTTTCATGCTGTATTGTCATTTGTTTTTATGAATAATACTATTATTATTGCAAGTATACCAACATTTAGTAGAAGTATAATGACTGACCAATATTAGAAAATGACCTAGCAAATCTTATTATGCTAGGACATCATGTCCTACCAACATCAAACCTTATTTCTAGCTCTGAATAGGTGACCATGTGTTATGCTTAAATCTGTCAATTCTTTTTCTTATTCCACTCTGCTCCTTCGCACTCGTGTCACAACTGTATTTTCCATTCTTAAGGAAATATTCGATCTTCCGCAGATATATTGCGGGGTCCTTCTCTGTCCTCACCATCACAATTCAGCTGACAAATTTGGCAGCTGACTTTATTGATGCGATTTTATGAGGCTGCGCTTGCGCGGTGTAGCAAAAGGGACAAATATGGCACGACACGGGCAATTTTCGTGGCGCCAATTGTAGATTCACGCGTGCCCCTAAACTGCAATTGTACCAAATTCACTTATCTGAACACTTCTTGCATGTTCGGATAATGGCCTTGTACTATAAATGTATTATATTCCCACACCTTCACTGGAAGGTAAGGTCTGACAATAACATCCAGGAAGTGGCAACTCTGTGGTTTACACAAAAGGATGTTCACAACAGGGATACACCTAAGCCTGCTAGCTACCCAAGACAGTAGTATCCTGCATGCTGCCATAAACACTCAGAAAACTAGCGAACTAGTTACAAAAACGGTATTTACAACCCACCAGTGGATGAACACTCGATGTTGACCTCGGTGACTAGAGGACTGATAGCCTCCATAATTTTCTTGAGCAAACTCCCCTGCGTCAGTCTACACTCGAACATGACGGCAGCAACAGTAAGAATATTAATAGCTGAAGGTATACAGGAACCTTATAGTGAATGAAGGAACTGGAATAGGAGGCAAAGCTAAGCACGAGGTGTATAAGGCGCGCTTTTTCTACCGCCAAAAGATGTGTGCTTAGCGGGTCGGGGTGGGATATGCCAGCGAGTACACGCGACTGGGTAAAAGGTCGTAAAGAAAACAAAGGTATATACGAGGTGATCTGCTAGAATAGTCGTAGTAGCGTCTCATGGAGAGTCAACAGGTAGGATCAGTGCGTAAGACAATAGCCTTGAAGCTCCGGGACCAGCCGCTGAGTAAAGTTGACTTGACCACTACCACAAAGCGGGAAGAAGGAGAGTTAGGTAAAGCATCGTTAGCTATGTTTACTCTTATGACCCATATCTATGTACAGACTCTGGAAGTTCTAACTGCAGTTTGTCTGGGTTGACTGGTGATGTTGGTGGAAGCTCAGGTCCAGACTACACGGAATTCAAGTGGGACTATCCAGTTCATCTGATTGGACGGCCACTGAAGGACCCTCTCCTACATCTGTGTGAGATCTGCTCCCTTCCTGTACTCATCTATGGACGTATGGTAAGTATCACATGGTAAGTATCACCAGCCATTCTAGGTGCATGGTATGGTAAGTATCATCAGACGCTCTAGGTGTGTGGTATGGTAAGTATCACCAGCCATGCTAGGTGTGTGGTGTGGTATGGTAAGTATCATCAGCCAAGCTAGGTGTGTGGTATGGTAAGTATCATCAGCCACGCTAGGTGTGTGGTATGGTAAGTATCATCAGCCACGCTAGGTGTGTGGTATGGTAAGTATCATCAGCCACGCTAGGTGTGTAGTATGGTAAGTATCATCAGACACACACATTACTTGCAGCTGCTGCTTGATCTATAATTATACCAACTCTGTAATACTGCACACTCCGGTCTTACCAGTATATAAGTGTTGGCAAGTTATGGTGATTTGTGAGGTTGGGATTTTCCCTGGTTGCAAAAGCAGTGGCCTGCCACTCAAAAACCACGACATTTATTGATAATCTGTTCAAGCGTTGCACAGATTAGAGCTTCCTCTATCAGCTGACCAAATCTGTGACTTTGTTCTTGATAATTAGGGTAGACTGCAAGTTAGGTAAACTTTTTTATAGTGATCTTGATGTATCTTCCGAGAAAATATGTCTGCAGAGACATTCAAAATGTCATATCATTAGGAAGCATAAGGATCGCACTGAATCTGCATTGAGTGTATAGGAAAAAAGTTATGGCGATTTATACTACTTTGGTGGTGCTGACGTACAGTCCCCCCCCCTTAACTAGCTACCTACTGACCATCTAGTTGCTAACTTTCTTCACCTCCTACTAGCCCAAAGCATCGAATCCCATTCTTCTTAGCTGCTGTTGTTGTCATTAGACTAGTAGTATGAATACAACAAAACACAATGCTATATATAGCATAGTGCTGTGGACCAGTAATGCTATATATAGCATAGTGCTGTGGACCAGCAATGCTATATATAGCATAGTGCTGTGGACCAGCAATGCTATATATAGTACAGCGCTGTGGACCAGTAATGCTATATATAGCATAGTGCTGTGGACCAGCAATGCTATATATAGCATAGTGCTGTGGACCAGCAATGCTATATATATAGCATAGTGCTGTGGACCAGCAATGCTATATATAGTATAGTGTTGTGGACCATCAGTGCTGCATAGTGCTATGGACCAGCAATGTTATATATAGCATAGTGCTGTGGACCAGTAATGCTATATATAGCATAGTGCTGTGGACCATCAATGTTATATATAGCATAGTGCTGTGGACCAGCAATGCTATATATAGTATAGTGCTGTGGACCAGCAATGCTATATATAGCATAGTGCTGTGGACCATCAATGTTATATATAGCATAGTGCTGTGGACCAGCAATGCTATATATAGTATAGTGCTGTGGACCAGCAATGCTATATATAGCATAGTGCTGTGGACCATCAATGTTATATATAGCATAGTGCTGTGGACCATCAATGTTATATATAGCATAGTGCTGTGGACCAGTAATACTATATATAGCATAGTGCTGTGGACCAGCAATGCTATATATAGTATAGTGCTGTGGACCAGCAATGCTATATATAGTACAGCGCTGTGGACCAGCAATGCTATATATAGCATAGTGCTGTGGACCAGCAATGCTATATATAGCATAGTGCTGTGGACCAGCAATGCTATATATAGTATAGTGCTGTGGACCAGCAATGCTATATATAGCATAGTGCTGTGGACCATCAATGTTATATATAGCATAGTGCTGTGGACCATCAATGTTATATATAGCATAGTGCTGTGGACCAGTAATACTATATATAGCATAGTGCTGTGGACCAGCAATGCTATATATAGTATAGTGCTGTGGACCAGCAATGCTATATATAGCATAGTGCTGTGGACCATCAATGTTATATATAGCATAGTGCTGTGGACCATCAATGTTATATATAGCATAGTGCTGTGGACCAGTAATACTATATATAGCATAGTGCTGTGGACCAGCAATGCTATATATAGTATAGTGCTGTGGACCAGCAATGCTATATATAGTACAGCGCTGTGGACCAGTAATGCTATATATAGCATAGTGCTGTGGACCAGCAATGCTATATATAGCATAGTGCTGTGGACCATCAATGCTATATATAGCATAGTGCTGTGGACCAGCAATGCAAGTGGCCACTGTCATGTTGTAAAACTCTATACAGTTGCTATGACAACCCATGCACTCATGTAATAATGACATGTCTAACTCTGACAACACTTCAGAAACGCTGTCGCCATGCTTTCTGCCGGGATTGTGCAAAGAAGGCAGGAGGTGTGTGTCCACACTGCAAGGAGGGAGATCAAACCTTCGAAGAGGCGTCCATGGGAAATGTGCATGTCTGCATCTATGGGGGAGGCAGGTACGGGGGGACAGGCATGCACATGAGTGGGCAGACATGCACATGAGTGGGCAGACATGCACATGAGGGGGAAGGCATGCACATGAGGGGGCAGGCATGCACATGAGGGGGCAGGCATGCACATGAGGGGGCAGGCATGCACATGAGGGGGCAGGCATGCACATGAGAGGGCAGGCATGCACATGAGGGGGCAGGCATGCACATGAGGGGGCAGGCATGCACATGAGGGGGAAGGCATGCACATGAGGGGGCAAGCATGCACATGAGGGGGCAGGCATGCACATGAGGGGGCAGACATGCACATGAGGGGGCAGACATGCACATGAGGGGGCAGGCATGCACATGAGGGGGCAGGCATGCACATGAGAGGGCATGCATGCACATGAGGGGGCAGGCATGCACATGAGGGGGCAGGCATGCACATGAGGGGGCAGGCATGCACATGAGGGGGCAGGCATTCACATGAGGGGGCAGGCATGCACATGAGGGGGCAGGCATGCACATGTGGGGGCAGGCATGCACATGAGAGGGCAGGCATGCACATGAGGGGGCAGGCATGCACATGAGGGGGGCAGACATGCACATGAGGGGGCAGGCATGCACATGAGGGGGCAGACATGCACATGAGGGGGCAGGCATGCACATGAGGGGGCAGGCATGCACATGAGGGGGCAGGCATGCACATGAGGGGACAGGCATGCACATGAGGGGGCAGGCATGCACATGAGGGGGCAGGCATGCACATGAGGGGGCAGGCATGCACATGAGAGGGCATGCATGCACATGAGGGGGCAGGCATGCACATGAGAGGGCAGGCATGCACATGAGGGGGCAGGCATGCACATGAGAGGGCAGGCATGCACATGAGAGGGCAGGCATGCACATGAGAGGGCAGGCATGCACATGAGGGGACAGGCATGCACATGAGGGGGCAGGCATGCACATGAGGGGGAAGGCATGCACATGAGAGGGCATGCATGCACATGAGGGGGCAGGCATGCACATGAGGGGGCAGGCATGCACATGAGGGGGCAGACATGCACATGAGGGGGCAGGCATGCACATGAGGGGGCAGGCATGCACATGAGGGGGCAGGCATGCACATGAGGGGGCAGACATGCACATGAGGGGGCAGACATGCTCATGAGGGGGCAGGCATGCACATGAGGGGGCAGACATGCACATGAGGGGGCAGACATGCTCATGAGGGGGCAGGCATGCACATGAGGGGGCAGACATGCTCATGAGGGGGCAGGCATGCACATGAGGGGGCAGACATGCTCATGAGGGGGCAGGCATGCACACAAGGGTGCGGGGGTTGGGCATAGAGGTCACTGCTGAGGTACCAACACCGGGTCCTCTATGTGTGAATGCTCTTTGCAGGTACAATAATAAAGGATGTGGGAGGAGCTATCTGTCCCAGCGAGACCTGGATGCTCATATCATGTACCGCCACAACAAAGACAAGGTCTTGGGTCCTCCGGCTCATCCTCCACACCTCAACCCCCCTCCTCCACCCACTTCCCTCCCTGCCGGCTTCACACTTCCACCATACTTTCAGTCAGGGATGCTTCAGGTAACACCTCTCACCCACACACATGCTCTCTCTCACCCACACACATGCTCTCTCTCACCCACACACATGCTCTCTCTCACCCACACACATGCTCTCTCTCACCCACACACATGCTCCCTCTCACCCACACACATGCTCTCTCACCCACACACATGCTCCCTCTCACCCACACACATGCTCTCTCTCACCTACACACATGCTCTCTCTCACCCACACACATGCTCCCTCTCACCCACACACATGCTCTCTCTCACCTACACACATGCCCTCTCTAACCCACACACATGCTCTCTCACCCACACACATGCTCTCTCTCACCCACACACATGCTCTCTCTCACCCACACACATGCTCCCTCTCACCCACACACATGCTCTCTCTCACCAGCACACATGCTCTCTCTTACCCACACACATGCTCTCTCACCCACAAACGTGCTCTCTCTCACCTACACACATGCTCCCTCTCACCTACACACATGCTCTCTCTCACCTACACACATGCTCTCTCTCACCCACACACATGCTCTCTCTCACGCACACACATGCTCTCTCTCACCCACACACATGCTCCCTCTCACCCAAACACACATGCTCTCTCTCACCCACACACATGCTCTCTCTCACCCACACACATGCTCTCTCACCTACACACATGCTCTCTCTCACCCACACACATGCTCTCTCTCACCTACACACATGCTCTCTCTCACCTACACACATGCTCTCTCTCACCCACACACATGCTCCCTCTCACCCACACACATGCTCTCTCTCACCCACACACATGCTCTCTCTCACCTACACACATGCTCTCTCTCACCCACACACATGCTCTCTCTCACCCACACACATGCTCTCTCTCTCTCACCCACACACATGCTCTCTCTCACCGACACACATGCTCTCTCACCCACACACATGCTCTCTCTCACCCACACACATGCTCTCTCTCACCCACACACATGCTCTCTCTCACCCACACACATGCTCTCTCTCACCCACACACATGCTCTCTCACCCACACACATGCTCTCTCTCACCCACACACATGCTCCCTCTCACCCACACACATGCTCTCTCTCACCCACACACTTGCTCTCTCTCACCTACACACATGCTCTCCCTCCCACACACATGCTCTCTCTCTCTCCCACACACATGCTCCCTCTCACCCACAAACGTGCTCTCTCACCTACACACATGCTCTCTCTCACCCACACACATGCTCTCTCTCACCCACACACATGCTCCCTCTCACCAACACACATGCTCTCTCCCACCCACACACATGCTCTCTCTCACCCACACACATGCTCTCTCACCCACACACATGCTCTCTCTCAATCTCTATTATAACATTAGTGTTGTCTCACTGGCAGTCACTTGCCTTGTATTAGCAGGTTCATCAGCATGATGACCCTTACCATATTATATTAGTGTTGTCTCACTGGCAGTCACTTGCCTTGTATTAGCAGGTTCATCAGCATGATGACCCTTACCATATTATATTAGTGTTGTCTCACTGGCAGTCACTTGCCTTGTATTAGCAGGTTCATCAGCATGATGACCCTTATCATATTATATTAGTGTTGTCTCACTGGCAGTGACTTGCCTTGTATTAGCAGGTTCATCAGCATGATGACCCTTACCATATTATATTAGTGTTGTCTCACTGGCAGTCACTTGCCTTGTATTAGCAGGTTCATCAGCATGATGACCCTTACCATATTATATTAGTGTTGTCTCACTGGCAGTGACTTGCCTTGTATTAGCAGGTTCATCAGCATGATGACCCTTACCATATTATATTAGTGTTGTCTCACTGGCAGCCACTTGCCTTGTATTAGGAGGTTCATCAGCATGATGACCCTTACCATATTATATTAGTGTTGTCTCACTGGCAGTCACTTGCCTTGTATTAGCAGGTTCATCAGCATGATGACCCTTACCATATTATATTAGTGTTGTCTCACTAGCAGTCACTTGCCTTGTATTAGCAGGTTCATCAGCATGATGACCCTTACCATATTATATTAGTGTTGTCTCACTGGCAGTCACTTGCCTTGTATTAGCAGGTTCACCAGCATGATGATCCTTACCATATTATATTAGTGTTGTCTCACTGGCAGTCACTTGCCTTGTATTAGCAGGTTCATCAGCATGATGACCCTTACCATATTATATTAGTGTTGTCTCACTGGCAGTGACTTGCCTTGTATTAGCAGGTTCATCAGCATGATGACCCTTACCATATTATATTAGTGTTGTCTCACTGGCAGTCACTTGCCTTGTATTAGCAGTTTCATCAGCATGATGACCCTTACCATATTATATTAGTGTTGTCTCACTGGCAGTGCCTTGTATTAGCAGTTTCATCAGCATGATGACCCTTACCATATTATATTAGTGGTTGTCTCACTAGCAGTCACTTGCCTTGTATTAGCAGGTTCATCAGCATGATGACCCTTACCATATTATATTAGTGTTGTCTCACTGGCAGTCACTTGCCTTGTATTAGCAGGTTCATCAGCATGATGACCCTTACCATATTATATTAGTGTTGTCTCACTGGCAGTCACTTGCCTTGTATTAGCAGGTTCATCAGCATGATGATCCTTACCATATTATATTAGTGTTGTCACACTGGCAGTCACTTGCCTTGTATTAGCAGGTTCATCAGCATGATGACCCTTACCATATTATATTAGTGTTGTCTCACTGGCAGTCACTTGCCTTGTATTAGCAGGTTCATCAGCATGATGACCCTTACCATATTATATTAGTGTTGTCTCACTAGCAGTCACTTGCCTTGTATTAGCAGGTTCATCAGCATGATGACCCTTACCATATTATATTAGTGTTGTCTCACTGGCAGTCACTTGCCTTGTATTAGCAGGTTCACCAGCATGATGATCCTTACCATATTATATTTTTTTGGTCTCACTGGCAGTCACTTGCCTTGTATTAGCAGGTTCATCAGCATGATGACCCTTACCATATTATATTAGTGTTGTCTCACTGGCAGTCACTTGCCTTGTATTAGCAGTTTCATCAGCATGATGACCCTTACCATATTATATTAGTGGTTGTCTCACTAGCAGTCACTTGCCTTGTATTAGCAGGTTCATCAGCATGATGACCCTTACCATATTATATTAGTGTTGTCTCACTGGCAGTCACTTGCCTTGTATTAGCAGGTTCATCAGCATGATGACCCTTACCATATTATATTAGTGTTGTCTCACTGGCAGTCACTTGCCTTGTATTAGCAGTTTCATCAGCATGATGACCCTTACCATATTATATTAGTGTTGTCTCACTGGCAGTCACTTGCCTTGTATTAGCAGTTTCATCAGCATGATGACCCTTACCATATTATATTAGTGGTTGTCTCACTAGCAGTCACTTGCCTTGTATTAGCAGGTTCATCAGCATGATGACCCTTACCATATTATATTAGTGTTGTCTCACTGGCAGTCACTTGCCTTGTATTAGCAGGTTCATCAGCATGATGACCCTTACCATATTATATTAGTGTTGTCTCACTGGCAGTCACTTGCCTTGTATTAGCAGGTTCATCAGCATGATGACCCTTACCATATTAGTGTTGTCACACTGGCAGTCACTTGCCTTGTATTAGCAGGTTCATCAGCATGATGTCCCTTACCATATTATATTAGTGTTGTCTCACTGGCAGTTACTTGCCTTGTATTAGCAGGTTCATCAGCATGATGACCCTTACCATATTATATTAGTGTTGTCACACTGGCAGTCACTTGCCTTGTATTAGCAGGTTCATCAGCATGATGACCCTTACCATATTATATTAGTGTTGTCTCACTGGCAGTCACTTGCCTTGTATTAGCAGGTTCATCAGCATGATGTCCCTTACCATATTATATTAGTGTTGTCTCACTGGCAGTCACTTGCCCTGTATTAGCAGGTTCATCAGCATGATGTCCCTTACCATATTATATTAGTGTTGTCTCACTGGCAGTGACTTGCCTTGTATTAGCAGGTTCATCAGCATGATGACCCTTACCATATTATATTAGTGTTGTCTCACTGGCAGTCACTTGCCTTGTATTAGCAGGTTCATCAGCATGATGACCCTTACCATATTATATTAGTGTTGTCTCACTGGCAGTCACTTGCCTTGTATTAGCAGGTTCATCAGCATGATGACCCTTACCATATTATATTAGTGTTGTCTCACTAGCAGTCACTTGCCTTGTATTAGCAGGTTCATCAGCATGAGGCCCCTTACCATATTATATTAGTGTTGTCTCACTGGCAGTCACTTGCCTTGTATTAGCAGGTTCATCAGCATGATGACCCTTACCATATTATATTAGTGTTGTCTCACTGGCAGTCACTTGCCTTGTATTAGCAGGTTCATCAGCATGATGATCCTTACCATATTATATTAGTGTTGTCTCACTGGCAGTCACTTGCCTTGTATTAGCAGGTTCATCAGCATGATGACCCTTACCATATTATATTAGTGTTGTCTCACTGGCAGTCACTTGCCTTGTATTAGCAGGTTCATCAGCATGATGATCCTTACCATATTATATTAGTGTTGTCTCACTGGCAGTCACTTGCCTTGTATTAGCAGGTTCATCAGCATGATGACCCTTACCATATTATATTAGTGTTGGCTCACTGGCAGTCACTTGCCTTGTGTTAGCAGGTTCATCAGCATGATGACCCTTACCATATTATATATGCAATATGATTGTGTGTGGTGTGTGTGTGTGTAGCATGGCTTGGCACCCCCTCCTCCTCCACCGAGATTTGGCTCCACCATGCTCACTTCAGTTGCCATGTAAGTGCTACAGCTACAACTTAACTGCCTGCCTTGTCAGGAAGACCATATAACATCATTCTTATGTGTGTGAGAGGTGATGGGAGGGGCAATGATAAGTACACAGGAACAATATATTTGGTTGACTTGTCAAAAAAGGGAGGAATGTGATATAAAGGGTTTTTCCTTTTTTTTCCTTTCTTTTTATGCGTAAAACTCCAGTGCGTAAAATCCTTTACCATTTGGTGCTCAGTACTATAAAAGGTGAAGGGGCTACAATTGCTGTTTGGACGGTAAATTGCTTTACTTGATTTTTTACACCTAATCATATTACTAATATGCACCACACTGTCGACTAGGCCGCACTCCAGCAAGGAATAGGAAAGTTCCAGAGAAAATACTGTCAGGAGCGGGTGCGGAAAATTTGGTGACTTGTCACCACTGAAGTGATAATCTAATCCTCCAAAAGTATCAAGTGTTTCAGTGAGACAGATGCTCACATGATGTCAGCATTCGATGTCTAAAGCCCGGGCAAGTAGCTGAAGTAAGATGGCCAAGACAGATGGTCACATGATGTCAGCATTCAATGTTTAAAGCCCGGGCAAGTAGCTGAAGCAAGATGGCTAAACTCCACAGAAAAGGTGGTAGAGACTAGTGACGGTGATCCCCTCACAAGCGACGAAGCTGACTACGACTATAATGGAGGGCTAGGGTTGGAGCATGGAGGCATGGAGAACATTGCTACTATCAATAATTGCCATCTGTGGTCTCTGCAACTTGTGCATGTCTAGCCACGTTGAAATAATAGAGCATGCCCTCGAATAGTACACGCAGCAAGGCCCATCATCGTGACATGAATAAGAGCCTCCAGTGATGTATATAAATATGTACACATCTGCTGGGGCAGCTCATGACATGAATAAGAGCCTCCAGTGTTGTATATAAATATGCACACATCTGCTGGGCAGCTCATGACATGAATAAGAGCCTCCAGTGTTGTATATAAATATGCACATATCTGCTGGGCAGCTCATGACATGAATAAGAGCCTCGAGTGTTGTATATAAATATGCACACATCTGCTAGCACAAGATGTCTGTTTGTGTGTGCTTATAGCCCGGGCCTAAGCAGACTAAACATGCTGTAGGATTGAGGGAGCACCGGGCCTAAGCAGACTAAACATGCTGTAGGATTGAGGGAGCACCCGGGCCTAAGCAGACTAAACATGCTGTAGGCTTGAGGGAGCACCCGGGCCTAAGCAGACTAAACATGCTGCAGGCTTGAGGGAGCACCCGGGCCTAAGCAGACTAAACATGCTGTAGGCTTGAGGGAGCACCCGGGCCTAAGCAGACTAAACATGCTGTAGGCTTGAGGGAGCACCCGGGCCTAAGCAGACTAAACATGCTGTAGGCTTGAGGGAGCACCGGGCCTAAGCAGACTAAACATGCTGTAGGCTTGAGGGAGCATCGGGCCGAAGCAGACTAAACATGCTGTAGGCTTGAGGGAGCACCGGGCCTAAGCAGACTAAACATGCTGTAGGCTTGAGGGACTAAACATGCTGTAGGCTTGAGGGAGCACCCGGGCCTAAGCAGACTAAACATGCTGTAGGCTTGAGAGCACCCGGGCCAAAGCAGACTAAACATGCTGTAGGGCAAGGTCACGAAATCATGACATTTGAGATGGAAAAAAAAACTCAATGGTATTGCCATAAAAGTTTATGTATATGAAAGTAGACTCCACTGCTTCAGAAAATGTGGAGTTTAGGCAGATATCTCCATTTACTACCCAGAACCATTGCTCTGAAGGAGAACATAATTTTGAGGCTCGTTTTTGAGTAAATATATCTAAAATGTACAAAAGCTAAAATCCTTCCTAAAATATAGCTATGCCACATATGTTGATACTTTTGCATGGGGATTTCAATCAACTTTCTATATTGAGAAAGTTTTTTTGTTATTATCAACATGATATGGGTGCTTGATAGATTTTTGATTACCTGACATCACATGTAACACGCATCACGGAAAACATCAATAAGTTCCAGCTACCCTCATAGTTTTAAACCTATGTTGATAAAATCTTGTAGTCTCCTTCCCTAACATAAGCCCCTCCTGCCTACCAAAAATGGTCCATATTGAAGGAGGATATTTCTTGTATATTCCAATTAAAGTTTGTAACATGCATCACAGGGGAGAGAGGGTGTGTTCAATATTCTATACAAGAAAGGCTAAACATTAAAAAAAAAAGATTGTAGGGAGGGGGATCTGCCTATCTGTCACATCAAAGGCTTCATGAAGATGCCAGAGTATGCCAATAGTCTGCCCTGTTTCCATGTGGCACCACAGCTCATAAGTTCTATTTAAAACCCATCAAAGGCAGGCAGTGCAGTGGATTAGAAGATCTAGCTCTCAGATTTATTCTATTCTCCATCACATCAGTGCTGTCAACACTACATCACTTCATGGCAAAGTAACCATTTGTAGTTTCACTTTCTGTCAAGTTTATTCTCGGAGAACTTTGAATGTATAGAGCAGGATGAGGTGCAGTCAGCACACTGGACTCATGCGGGCATATCACTGTTCACGTACTCCCTGTGGTATGGCGGGGAGCATCACAGTGGTGTCCTCACCTCTGACTGCAAGGACCATTCCAAGTTCACTATCCTGCCTTACATGGACAAGCTCCTTGAAACGCTACCTAATGAGGTAAAACAATTCTGATAGCTATTGGGGGCCAGTTTCGCCTTCAACCTTCCTGCCATTTTCTGTAGCCCTGTAATTCAACCTACATAATACAACATTTTAGATCATTTCAAGGCCCCGCCCCACTCATATTCCCTGCAGGTTACTGACATCAACATCTGGTCAGATGGGACCTCGGCCCAATTCAAGAGTCGATACATTGTTGATGCTCTACCTATGCTGGAGGAGAGACATTCCCTCATCCTCACTTGGAACTACTTTGCCACCAGCCATGGGAAAGGCCCAGTGGACGGTACCGGAGGCAGTACGAAGCGATATGTGTGGAATAGGATCAAGTCTCGTCAGTCACTTGTCCGCGATTCTGCCTCATTCGCAGCTGCAGCAGCCTTAATGCCATCAGTGATGGTTACTGATGTTATCAACGATGAGATAGTGGAGCGAAATCATCAGATGGGGCTAGATGATGCATTCTGGGCAGCCTCACCTGCGGTAAAATGGCATCCGTAATATGCATTGCATCAGAAAGGTTGGTGGGAGAGTACAACATGCTTGTCTCAGTAGAGACTTTGAGGTAGCTCAGGAGGTTGAACCAGATATGGAAGTAGAGGAGAAGCAGGATATGGAAGTGGAGGAAAACTTCATCACTGCTACTTTCAGCAAGAATGACTTCCTGGCATTAGTGTATGATGGAAAAGCATATCTTGGTGTTGTGGAGGGCAGCACGCCAACACATGTGGACATATCTTTTATGAAAATTGCCAGACTTGGCAGATACAACTGGCCGATGAAGCCAGATCGGCTCCCTGTCGCACGTGAGGACGTGCTGGCACGGGTTCAAGCCCCAGCACCAATCTGCCACTCCTCCCGATTCTTTGGATTGAATAAAAATGATATGAATTTAGTGACCAAGTCCATCGGGGAATGGAAGAAAAATAATTGATCGTGTTTCATGTATTTTCCTGTATACCTACCTCTGTCTAATACATAGACATGATTGGATGAATACACATGAATGCATATATGTACATAACTAACCTCTGGGAGACCACTCACTCGGATGCATCATGCCCCCCCCCCCTTCCGCCTCGATGCATCATATCCTCCTCTTCTCAGTGAGGTACTTTTTGGGGTGTAGATTAAATACATAGCAATATTTGTGTCAGTTTGTCCTGATTTTTTTTGTAACACGCATCATGTAACGCGCATCACGTGACACAGTCGTACCCCGATGGGCCCCCTACGCACATCGGTCAAGTTTGAAATATCACTTTTGGAGGATGTTTAGTCAACGTAGTTCTACTGAAGATATATATGAATTAACTAAATTGAAGGAGCCGTTTTTCTAGAAACTTGTGTACAAATTGAGTTAAGAAATTTTGTGTCACAATTTCGTAACGCGCATCACGATAACTTATCAAGCTCTAGCTCCTAACTTACAGGGAAACTTTTTATGAAAATTGGTTAAAAGTTTAGCTATGTCCTGATATTCACAAGGGAATTTGAGTGGTTCTCATATATTGAAGCATAGTAAAATAGTAGGCAAGTAAAGTCGAAAAAACGTAACACGCATCACGGTGACCTTGCCCTGTAGGCTTGAGGGAGCACCCGGGCCTAAGCAGACTAAACATGCTGTAGGCTTGAGGGAGCACCCGGTCCAAAGCAGACTAGGCTTGAGGGAGCACCCGGGCCAAAGCAGACTAAACATGCTGTAGGCTTGAGGGAGCATCGGGCCGAAGCAGACTAAACATGCTGTAGGCTTGAGGGAGCATCCGGGCCAAAGCAGACTAAACATGCTGTAGGCTTGAGGGAGCATTGGGCCGAAGCGGGCTGAACATGCTGTAGGCTTGAGGGAGAATTGGGCCGAAGCGGGCTGAACATGTTCTACGCGAGAGTGAAAATCACCAAACAAACATACAAACTAATTTGCTTTTTTGCAACTGATGGCTAATTTGTTGAGCGCCACATTTTCCATGATTCCTGTCATAATGCAACATTGTAGCATTCAACAAACTACACGGATTAATTAAGTCTGGTAGCAAACTACACGGATTAATTAAGTCTGGTAGCCAGACTGCCTCTAACCATACTCGATACACGAGCAACACAGTTGCTGAGGTGTCGAAATATACAGAGGACAGCATCATTGTTGAGGTTTCAAAAGAAAAGATCAGTCTTAATAGATTGGGTTCCTACAGCCTCGCTTCATGAGATGCCCGCTAGTGGATGCATTGGCCTCGCTTCATGGGGAGCCCAGCTACTGGTTGTCTATGACCAGTTTCATGAGAAGCTATAGGTGAGCAATCATGCACTAGTGCAGTGCTGAACTACCTGGCCACATGTGTAGGTGAGCAATCATGCACTAGTGCAGTGCTGAACTACCTGGCCACATGTGTGGGTGAGCAATCATGCACTAGTGCAGTGCTGAACTACCTGGCCACATGTGTGGGTGAGCAATCATGCACTAGTGCAGTGCTGAACTACCTGGCCACATGTGTAGGTGAGCAATCATGCACTAGTGCAGTGCTGAACTACCTGGCCACATGTGTAGGTGAGCAGTCATGCACTAGTGCAGTGCTGAACTACCTGGCCACATGTGTAGGTGAGCAATCATGCACTAGTGCAGTGCTGAACTACCTGGCCCCATGTGTGGGTGAGCAATCATGCACTAGTGCAGTGCTGAACTACCTGGCCACATGTGTGGGTGAGCAATCATGCACTAGTGCAGTGCTGAACTACCTGGCCACATGTGTAGGTGAGCAATCATGCACTAGTGCAGTGCTGAACTACCTGGCCACATGTGTGGGTGAGCAATCATGCACTAGTGCAGTGCTGAACTACCTGGCCACATGTGTGGGTGAGCAATCATGCACTAGTGCAGTGCTGAACTACCTGGCCACATGTGTAGGTGAGCAATCATGCACTAGTGCAGTGCTGAACTACCATGCCACATGTGTAGGTGAGCAATCATGCACTAGTGCAGTGCTGAACTACCTGGCCACATGTGTGGGTGAGCAATCATGCACTAGTGCAGTGCTGAACTACCTGGCCACATGTGTGGGTGAGCAATCATGACTAGTGCAGTGCTGAACTACCTGGCCACATGTGTAGGTGAGCAATCATGCACTAGTGCAGTGCTGAACTACCTGGCCACATGTGTAGGTGAGCAGTCATGCACTAGTGCAGTGCTGAACTACCTGGCCACATGTGTAGGTGAGCAATCATGCACTAGTGCAGTGCTGAACTACCTGGCCACATGTGTGGGTGAGCAATCATGCACTAGTGCAGTGCTGAACTACCTGGCGTCAGGTTTGGGAATAGTCTTAAGCACGCGTAGTTTAGCACCAATTGCAAGAAGTTGCAGTGTGATTGACACAATGACAGGTGTGTGGTGTGTATATAGAGTGTGTGCATGCAGCTGCATGTTTGTGAGTCACTGTGTCTGTGTGTGTTTTGTGAAGGTTGTGTGTATTGGGAGGGTGTGTGTGTTGTGAGGGGTGTGTTGTGAGGGGTGTGTTGTGAGGGGTGTGTGTTGTGAGGGGTGTGTGCGTTGTGAGGTGTGTGTGTGTTGTGAGGGGTGTGTGTGTTGTGAGGGGTGTGTGTGTGTTGTGAGGGGTGTGTGTGTTGTGAGGGGTGTGTGGTTGAGGTATCTAATTTGATGCTGTTGCTGTATGTATTGCACTTCAGGGGTCCAGTGTTGTGTGCATCGCCCCCCATGATGCAGCCTCCCTCCCTCAGACCTGGCTCCCTGGCTGCACCTAACCCCATGATGAGACCTGCTGCTCTCGCAGGACCCAACCTAGCAGCTATCGCAATGCGTCCTTCTTCACTGGTACAACCTGGTCCTCCCCTGCGCACCAACCCGCCACTGCCACCTCCTCAGCTCTCTGGCTCAGGAGGTGCTGTCAGACAGATGCTCGCTCCTTCTTCATTTCCTATTCCTCCTCCCACAATAACCATGTGAGTGGGTGTCTCCATGTGAGTGGGTGTCTCCATGTGAGTGGGTGTCTCCATGTGAGCGGGTGTCTCCATGTGAGTGGGTGTCTGCATGTGAGTGGGTGTCTCCATGTGAGTGGGTGTCTCCATGTGAGTGGGTGTCTGCATGTGAGTGGGTGTCTCCATGTGAGCGGGTGTCTCCATGTGAGTGGGTGTCTCCATGTGAGTGGGTGTCTCCATGTGAGTGGGTGTCTGCATGTGAGTGAGTGTCTCCATGTGAGTGGGTTTCTCCATGTGAGTGGGTGTCTCCATGTGAGTGGGTGTCTCCATGTGAGTGGGTGTCTCCATGTGAGTGGGTGTGTCCATGTGAGTGGGTGTCTCCATGTGAGTGGGTGTCTCCATGTGAGTGGGTGTCTCCATGTGAGTGGGTGTCTCCATGTGAGTGGGTGTGTCCATGTGAGTGGGTGTCTCCATGTGAGTGGGTGTCTCCATGTGAGCGGGTGTCTGCATGTGAGTGGGTGTCTCCATGTGAGTGGGTGTCTCCATGTGAGTGGGTGTCTCCATGTGAGTGGGTGTCTCCATGTGAGCGGGTGTCTCCATGTGAGTGGGTGTCTGCATGTGAGTGGGTGTCTCCATGTGAGTGGGTGTCTCCATGTGAGTGGGTGTCTCCATGTGAGCGGGTGTCTCCATGTGAGTGGGTGTCTCCATGTGAGTGGGTGTCTCCATGTGAGCGGGTGTCTCCATGTGAGTGGGTGTCTGCATGTGAGTGGGTGTCTCCATGTGAGTGGGTGTGTCCATGTGAGCGGGTGTCTCCATGTGAGTGGGTGTCTCCATGTGAGTGGGTGTCTCCATGTGAGTGGGTGTCTCCATGTGAGTGGGTGTCTCCATGTGAGTGGGTGTCTCCATGTGAGTGGGTGTCTCCATGTGAGTGGGTGTCTCCATGTGAGTGGGTGTCTCCATGTGAGTGGGTGTCTCCATGTGAGTGGGTGTCTCCATGTGAGTGGGTGTCTCCATGTGAGTGGGTGTGTCCATGTGAGTGGGTGTCTCCATGTGAGCGGGTGTCTCCATGTGAGCGGGTGTCTCCATGTGAGTGGGTGTCTCCATGTGAGTGGGTGTCTGCATGTGAGTGGGTGTCTCCATGTGAGTGGGTGTCTCCATGTGAGTGGGTGTCTCCATGTGAGTGGGTGTCTCCATGTGAGTGGGTGTCTCCATGTGAGTGGGTGTCTCCATGTGAGCGGGTGTGCATGTGAGTGGGTGTCTCCATGTGAGTGGGTGTCTCCATGGAGTGGGTGTGTCCATGTGAGTGTCTCCATGTGAGTGGGTGTCTCCATGTGAGCGGGTGTCTGCATGTGAGTGGGTGTCTCCATGTGAGTGGGTGTCTCCATGTGAGCGGGTGTGTCCATGTGAGTGGGTGTCTCCATGTGAGTGAGTGTGCATGTGAGTGAGTGTCTGCATGTGAGTGGGTGTCTCCATGTGAGCGGGTGTCTCCATGTGAGTGGGTGTCTCCATGTGAGTGAGTGTGCATGTGAGTGGGTGTGCATGTGAGTGGGTGTCTCCATGTGAGTGGGTGTCTCCATGTGAGCGGGTGTCTCCATGTGAGTGGGTGTCTCCATGTGAGTGGGTGTCTCCATGTGAGTGGGTGTCTCCATGTGAGTGAGTGTGCATGTGAGTGGGTGTCTCCATGTGAGTGGGTGTCTTCATGTGAGTGAGTGTCTCCATGTGAGTGGGTGTTATTAACTACATGTTCCTGTGTGGCACATGTTTGATGTGGCTGTGTGTTATTAACTACATGTTCCTGTGTGGCACATGTTTGATGTGGCTGTGTGTTATTAACTACATGTTCCTGTGTGGCCATGTTTTATGTGGCTGTGTGTTATTAACTACATGTTCCTGTGTGGCACATGTTTGATGTGGCTGTGTGTTATTAACTACATGTTCCTGTGTGGCCATGTTTGATGTGAGTGAGTGTTATTAACTACATGTTCCTGTGTGGCACATGTTTGATGTGGCTGTGTGTTATTAACTACATGTTCCTGTGTGGCACATGTTTGATGTGGCTGTGTGTTATTAACTACATGTTCCTGTGTGGCACATGTTTGATGTGGCTGTGTGTTATTAACTACATGTTCCTGTGTGGCCATGTTTGATGTGGCGGTGTGTTATTAACTACATGTTCCTGTGTGGCACATGTTTGATGTGGCTGTGTGTTATTAACTACATGTTCCTGTGTGGCACATGTTTGATGTGGCTGTGTGTTATTAACTACATGTTCCTGTGTGGCCATGTTTGATGAGGCTGTGTGTTATTAACTACATGTTCCTGTGTGGCACATGTTTGATGTGGCTGTGTGTTATTAACTACATGTTCCTGTGTGGCACATGTTTGATGTGGCTGTGTGTTATTAACTACATGTTCCTATGTGGCACATGTTTGATGTGGCTGTGTGTTATTAACTACATGTTCCTGTGTGGCACATGTTTGATGTGGCTGTGTTATTAACTACATGTTCCTGTGTGGCACATGTTTGATGTGGCTGTGTGTTATTAACTACATGTTCCTGTGTGGCACATGTTTGATGTGGCTGTGTGTTATTAACTACATGTTCCTGTGTGCCACATGTTTGATGTGGCTATGTGTTATTAACTACATGTTCCTGTGTGGCACATGTTTGATGTGGCTGTGTGTTATTAACTACATGTTCCTGTGTGGCACATGTTTGATGTGGCTGTGTGTTATTAACTACATGTTCCTGTGTGCCACATGTTTGATGTGGCTGTGTGTTATTAACTACATGTTCCTGTGTGGCACATGTTTGATATGGCTGTGTGTTATTAACTACATGTTCCTGTGTGGCACATGTTTGATGTGGCTGTGTGTTATTAACTACATGTTCCTGTGTGGCACATGTTTGATGTGGCTGTGTGTTATTAACTACATGTTCCTATGTGGCACATGTTTGATGTGGCTGTGTGTTATTAACTACATGTTCCTGTGTGGCCATGTTTGATGAGGCTGTGTGTTGTTAAATACATGTTCCTGTGTGGCACATGTTTGATGTGGCTGTGTGTTATTAACTACATGTTCCTGTGTGGCACATGTTTGATGTGGCTGTGTGTTATTAACTACATGTTCCTGTGTGGCCATGTTTGATGTGGCTGTGTGTTATTAACTACATGTTCCTGTGTGGCACATGTTTGATGTGGCTGTGTGTTATTAACTACATGTTCCTGTGTGGCCATGTTTGATGAGGCTGTGTGTTGTTAAATACATGTTCCTGTGTGGCACATGTTTGATGTGGCTGTGTGTTATTAACTACATGTTCCTGTGTGGCACATGTTTGATGTGGCTGTGTGTTATTAACTACATGTTCCTGTGTGGCACATGTTTGATGTGGCTGTGTGTTATTAACTACATGTTCCTGTGTGGCACATGTTTGATGTGGCTGTGTGTTATTAACTACATGTTCCTGTGTGGCACATGTTTGATGTGGCTGTGTGTTATTAACTACATGTTCCTGTGTGGCACATGTTTGATATGGCTGTGTGTTATTAACTACATGTTCCTGTGTGGCACATGTTTGATGTGGTTGTGTGTTATTA
This sequence comes from Cladorhizidae sp. MBARI D1340-BT2, assembly GCA_028752905.1. Classification (NCBI taxonomy): domain Eukaryota; kingdom Metazoa; phylum Porifera; class Demospongiae; order Poecilosclerida; family Cladorhizidae; species Cladorhizidae sp. MBARI D1340-BT2. Next base: position 65,106 of record JAQNBH010000012.1, read on the forward strand.
ACTACATGTTCCTGTGTGGCACATGTTTGATGAGGCTGTGTGTTATTAACTACATGTTCCTGTGTGGCACATGTTTGATGTGGCTGTGTGTTATTAACTACATGTTCCTGTGTGGCCATGTTTGATGTGGCTGTATGTTATTAACTACATGTTCCTGTGTGGCACGTGTTTGATGAGGCTGTGTGTTATTAACTACATGTTCCTGTGTGGCACATGTTTGATGAGGCTGTGTGTTATTAACTACATGTTCCTATGTGGCACATGTTTGATGTGGCTGTGTGTTATTAACTACATGTTCCTGTGTGGCACATGTTTGATGTGGCTGTGTGTTATTAACTACATGTTCCTGTGTGGCACATGTTTGATGTGGCTGTGTGTTATTAACTACATGTTCCTGTGTGGCACGTTTGATGTGGCTGTGTGTTATTAACTACATGTTCCTGTGTGGCACATGTTTGATGTGGCTGTGTGTTATTAACTACATGTTCCCGTGTGGCACATGTTTGATGTGGCTGTGTGTTATTAACTACATGTTCCTGTGTGGCACATGTTTGATGTGGCTGTGTGTTATTAACTACATGTTCCTGTGTGGCACATGTTTGATGTGGCTGTGTGTTATTAACTACATGTTCCTGTGTGGCACATGTTTGATGTGGCTGTGTGTTATTAACTACATGTTCCTGTGTGGCACGTTTGATGTGGCTGTGTGTTATTAACTACATGTTCCTGTGTGGCACATGTTTGATGTGGCTGTGTGTTATTAACTACATGTTCCTGTGTGGCACGTTTGATGTGGATGTGTGTTATTAACTACATGTTCCTGTGTGGCACATGTTTGATGTGGCTGTGTGTTATTAACTGCATGTTCCTGTGTGGCACATGTTTGATGTGGCTGTGTGTTATTAACTACATGTTCCTGTGTGGCCATGTTTGATGTGGCTGTGTGTTATTAACTACATGTTCCTGTGTGGCACATGTTTGATGTGGCTGTGTGTTATTAACTACATGTTCCTGTGTGGCACATGTTTGATGTGGCTGTGTGTTATTAACTACATGTTCCTGTGTGGCACATGTTTGATGTGGCTGTGAGTTATTAACTACATGTTCCTGTGTGGCACATGTTTGATGTGGCTGTGTGTTGTTAACTACATGTTCCTGTGTGGCACATGTTTGATGTGGCTGTGTGTTATTAACTACATGTTCCTGTGTGGCCATGTTTGATGTGGCTGTGTGTTATTACGACATGTTCCTGTGTGGCACATGTTTGATGTGGTTGTGTGTATTAACTACATGTTCCTGTGTGGCACATGTTTGATGTGGCTGTGTGTTATTAACTACATGTTCCTGTGTGGCCATGTTTGATGTGGCTGTGTGTTATTACGACATGTTCCTGTGTGGCACATGTTTGATGTGGTTGTGTGTATTAACTACATGTTCCTGTGTGGCACATGTTTGATGTGGCTGTGTGTTATTAACTACATGTTCCTGTGTGGCACATGTTTGATGAGGCTGTGTGTTATTAACTACATGTTCCTGTGTGGCACATGTTTGATGTGGCTGTGTGTTATTAACTACATGTTCCTGTGTGGCACATGTTTGATGTGGCTGTGTGTTATTAACTACATGTTCCTGTGTGGCACATGTTTGATGTGGCTGTATGTTATTAACTACATGTTCCTGTGTGGCACATGTTTGATGTGGCTGTGTGTTGTTAACTACATGTTCCTGTGTGGCACATGTTTGATGTGGCTGTGTGTTATTAACTACATGTTCCTGTGTGGCACATGTTTGATGTGGCTGTGTGTTATTAACTACATGTTCCTGTGTGGCCATGTTTGATGTGGCTGTGTGTTATTAACTACATGTTCCTGTGTGGCACATGTTTGATGTGGCTGTGTTATTAACTACATGTTCCTATGTGGCACATGTTTGATGTGGCTGTGTGTTATTAACTACATGTTCCTGTGTGGCCATGTTTGATATGGCTGTGTGTTATTAACTACATGTTCCTGTGTGGCACATGTTTGATGTGGCTGTGTGTTATTAACTACATGTTCCTGTGTGGCACATGTTTGATGTGGCTGTGTGTTATTAACTACATGTTCCTATGTGCAGGGGTGTATTTAGGGGGGGGCAGGGGGGGGCATTCGCCCCCCCTTGTATCATTCTCGCCCCCCCCCCCCCTTGAAATTAGAGATATTTTTAAAAATAATGTCAAGAAAGGTGTAATACAAGAAAGGTGTAATAAGCTTATGATATCAGGTTCAAATGATAGGAATGTCAAACTGAGGTTCTTCTTGGTTTTCTCTGCCATACGTCCACAATCTCTTCAAGGTCGCTCTCAGAGAGTACTTCTGGTGCCTCTATAGCAATCCTCATAAGGTGAGAAAGGCTGCAGTCACTTAGAGAATTACGCAAACGAGTCTTGATCATCTTCATCTGTGAGAAGCTTCTCTCCACAGAAGCAGTAGAAACTGGAATCGATAAGCAGATGGAGGCAATCTTGTGCAAATTGGGAAACATGGCCTTTGTCAGAAACCTTTCTTACTAATGAATACCAACCACAACTGCCTGTTCAACCACACAAGCAGAAAGTACATCAGGATACACAACTAATGAATACCAACCACAACTGCCTGTTCAACCACACAAGCAGAAAGTACATCAGGATACACAACCACAAACCACACAGAATAGACAAAGCCACTTGTTCTCACCCGTAGTCCTGGAAGACCTTCGAAAGTCTTCTATAGACACAGCACAGACAACTGCAAGCATTCTGATTGGTCACCTGGAAAGGGAGTGTCCGGACAAAGAGCTCAGAATTATAAAAGACAGCTGAACAAACTAGAACAGAGAGAAAAAGCCAGATAGGCTACATGGACTTATTTATAAGCTATACTGTGTGCATGTAGCCTGAGTATTCGAAAGTGCAATATATATTCGTTGTTGTAAGAACCACTTTGTGTATGAGCATATCTATACTCGGGGAAGGGAGGCTGCTAGGATTTAGCAGGTGGTCTACAATTGGATTGTGGGCGTCAATCAGTGTGATTCTGAGACTTAGGTTACCTGGTGTCTGGATAGACAAAGTAGGACCTAGGTGGAGCTTAGAAGAGATTCACTGACAACTGGTGGCAGCGGTGGGATTCTCTTAGTGAAAGGGAATCCTAGGAATTGTGCATTTGTTCTGTTGTATCTATAAATATTTTTTCTTCTAAGAGAGTTGTGTAACAGCTAGACAGGGACAACTCAGGTGATCACTACCTTGGGAGTTTGAAAACCAGACCCTCTACTCGAGCTAGGTTGTTAGTTCTATTAATTTCTCGTTTTGTCGTTCAATCGTTTGGGGAGACACGGTTCGAGATCGACATCTAAGATGACAGATGAGTCGAGAGAACGTCGTACCCGTACTACCCACTCAAATGAGACCCCTGAGCTTCCACGTCTGACTGGTCCCCGCCACCAAGAGAGAAACGTGGACCCCTCAGCCGTAATTTCAGACGTGTTGACCCAAATGATACTGATGGACCAGCAGAGGGCAGAGAGGGAAGAGAGGAGAGCGGACGAACAGCACACATGTTTATGTGAACTGTTGAGAGAAACAGGGAGAGCGGAGAGAGCGATACCAACGGTTCCAAAGCCTAAACTCGTTCTACAAAAGTTCCAGGAGGGCTCTGATGACATGGGGGCTTTCCTGGATACCTTTGAGGTAACGGCAAGAGCAGGGGAGTGGCCACGAGAAAAGTGGGCTCTGTATCTCAGAGGAGCACTCACAGGAGCGGGAATGATGGCGGTTTCACGATTGACAGCGGACCAGCAAGAAGATTACGTCGAAGTAAAAGAGACGTTGCTGGCCCAGTATCAAATCTCCACCGAGACCTACCGGAGGAAGGTGTTCGATCAGTCGTTGGATCTCAACAACCCAGATACTTGGTTGAGGTCATACCGTCAGTGGTTCGATCAATGGCTACAGTCCAACCCCAGGAATACACGGAATGCTGTGCTAATTGAGTTGACTCTGGGTAAACTCCCTAGGTGGCTCGAATCCCAGATGAGAAACCTGGATCATGATACTCATGAGGAGTTATGTGAGTCGATTGTGAGACACCTAGCAAACCGATCATACACAAGCAGAGATACAGGAGGGCAGCCAACTCGTCAGGTGGGCGGATCGACCTACAGGAGGGCAGCCGACTCATCAGGTGGGGGCGGATCGACCTACAGGAGGGCAGCCGACTCGTCAGGTGGGGGCGTATCGACCTACAGGAGGGCAGCCAACACGTCAGGTGGGGGTATTCCCAGAACAACCTTCAACGAAAAGGAGGGAGGAAAACAATTACAAACAGAGATGGAACCAAGGGGGTGGGGCAAGCGTGTACTCGCCAGCCAAAGACCCCTCTGATGTAAGATGTTTTCGGTGCAATCAATTGGGACACATGAAGCGTGACTGCCGAGTAAAATTCGAGCATGCCCAAATTGGTTGTGAGCTGAACCAAAGAACGTCGGATAATCAGTGGACCAGAGAGGCCCAGCTGAATGGACGAAAGATTCAGGCGTGGCTAGACACGGGATGTACCAAGTCGTTGGTACATGCCCGTTGCGTGCCAAAGGACAGGAGACTGGGGTGGAGCCTTCCATACACCACCGCCAGTGCGACCAATACATGGTTCCCCGCAGCTGAGGTGACCTTGAACTTGGGGGGGAAGGAATATCAGCTGACTGTGGGTGTGTCACCCCATTTACCAGTGGATATGCTGGTGGGGCAAGATGTTCCGGATCTGAAAGAGCTTCTAATGCAGGAATCAGATAGTGCTGGGAAAGGGGAACCGAACCAAGCTATGGTAACGACCAGAGCCCAGGAGCATGAGAAAGTCATGGAGGATGAGCAATCCAAAACCCAACAAGAGAACGAGAGGGTTATGCTCACTGACCCCGAGGTCAGGGAGGAAGACGAATTAGAATCAAACTTCGAGACGCCGTTTGAGTTCGAAGATGATGTATTCAAAGCCAGCGTGGAGGACAAGAAAGAAACCGAGGATCAGGAGGAATCACAACCTTCACTGATGCCAGACAGAATCAGCCCGACCCAACTCCGCGCTCTACAATTGACTGACCCCTCATTAGAGAAACAAAGGCGACAAGCTGATGAGGAAGACGGTCCTTACCTTTGGAAGGAAGGAATTCTGATGAAGAAATCGTACAAGAGTCAGGGAGAAGACTTGGTCGTTGTTCCACGAGAGTGTCGTACGGAAGTGCTGAAGATGGCCCATAATTCACTGACAGCTGGACACTTCGGTCTAACGAGAACATTAGAAACTATCCGGAGATCCATGGACTGGCCTAATTTAACCCAGGAGGTGAGGGAAATGTGTAAGTCATGTCCTACATGTCAATATGCAACTCCCGTGACTGTGCAAAGGGCACCCTTACATGCCTTACCGGTTATTAGCACCCCATTCAAGAGGGTAGCCATGGATATTTTTGGGCCCCTGAAAAGAACGAAGGCGGGGAATAAGTTTGTTCTTGTGGTCATGGATTATGCCACAAAATGGCCAGAAGCATTTCCCCTCAAAAACACTACTACTGAGACAATCATAGACTGTTTGATTGAGTTAACCGCAAGGTTGGGCGTCCCAGAAGAAATTCTCTCAGATAATGGGAGTAACTTTATCTCTCGCACAATGAAGCAATTTTGCAAACTCACAGGGATTAGACAGATTAAGACCTCTCCATACCATCCCCAAACGGATGGTATGGTAGAACGGTTCAATTCTACCCTCAAAAGATTATTGAGAAAACTGACGCAAAAGTGTGAGAAGGAATGGGACAAGTGTATTCCATTTGTATTGTGGGCTTACCGGGGAACGATACACAGTTCCACAGGGTATTCCCCATTCGAGTTGGTCTATGGGAAAAGGATGAGGACGCCACTGGACGAACTTTGTCGATACTGGAAAGGAGAGCAGGGCGAGAAAGACGTCGAGGTGGTGGAATATCTTCGGGCGTTGAGAGAGAAGATGGAGATAACCCAGGAACTGGCCACTTCCAACGAAACAGAAGCGAAACGAGGCCACAAGAAGTTCCACGACATGAAAGCGAAGGAGAGGAGTTTCCAAGTGGGAGACTATGTCCTGGTCTTCCAACCCAAGCGGCTGGAAAAGCTAAGCAGTGAGTGGAGAGGTCCAATGGTTATAACGAGGAAATTAACCAATGTAACTTACGAGGTGGACTTTGGTCAAGGTCCCAAACGATTCCGAACCTTCCACGTCAATGGGCTAAAGGCTTGGAATTCTCCAGTACCAGCAGTATTCTTTTCCGAGGATCAGGAAATGTCTGAATCCACATCTGAGGATGAGGAGGAAAAGAAACAGCACGAGACAGAATTAACATCACAACAGAGAAAGGAACTCGATCAACTCAAGCAGGAGTTCCAAGATGTGATAAAGGACGTGCCAGGAAGAACCACGATGATTGAACACAGCATAGAAACAGGAGAGGCATCCCCGATTCGACTGCCGGCATATCGTCTTGCCCACTCGTCTCATGAATGCCTAAGACAAGAGATCAAAACACTCCTAGAACAGAAGATTATCAGACCTTCAAAGAGCCCCTGGGCCGCCCCAGTGGTGCTGGTGCCTAAAAAAGATGGCACAAAAAGACTGTGTGTGGACTATAGGAAATTGAACTTAGTCACTCAAGCAGATCCCTACCCCATCCCACGAATAGAGGAATTGATAGATGGGATTGGAAATTCTCGATGGATCACTGCCTTGGACCTTACCAAGGGATATCACCAGGTGCCGATGGAGCGAACGAGCCAGGAGAAAACAGCTTTCGTAACCCCCTGGGGGAAGTACGAGTTTCTGACAATGCCATTTGGACTCGTTGCAGCCCCATCAACCTTCCAAAGGTTGATGGACCAAATCTTCAGCGACACTTACGAATATGCCACTGCATATTTGGATGACATCATCATCCACAGCCAAACGTGGGCAGAACACATGACACATCTCAAGGAAGTATTCTCCAGATTAAGGGAAGCATACCTTAATATCAAGGAGACGAAATGTAATTTCGCTTGCAATATGTGCACCTACCTAGGACATGTGGTAGGTGGAGGAAAGATTCGACCCATGGAGGCAAAGGTCAGAGCAGTACGGGACTTCTTAACCCCAAAGACGAAGAAGGACGTTAGGGCATTTTTAGGGCTCTGTGGCTACTATCGGAGGTTCATACCCTCTTTCTCGACAGTAGCTACTCCTCTCTCTGACCTCACTCGAAAGGACTCTCCAAATCGAGTTATTTGGACGAGCAAGGAGGAAACAGCTTTTCACGGATTAAAAAGACTGTTGACCACATATCCGGTTCTGAACACACCAATATGGGGGAGAAGTTTTACACTTCAGACGGACGCGTCAAACACCGGAATTGGCTATGTTCTAAGTCAAAACGATGATGAAGGGGAAGAACATCCGATAGCATTTGGTTCCCGGAAGCTACTGCCTAGGGAGACTAAATACTCAGCCATGGAGAAGGAGGGCCTGGCAATTGTGGAAGGAGTCAAACATTTTCGTGTGTATCTGGAGGGAGTCCCTTTCCAGATCATGACAGACCACAACCCACTAACCCACCTATCGAGATTAAAGGACAGCCACGGACGAATTGCTAGATGGATTTTAACTCTGCAACCATATAGTTATACAATGGTTTACCGCCCAGGAAGTCAGAATGGGAATGCAGACGGACTCTCCCGAGAACCATGTTCTCGTCTAAAGGAGGGGGAAATGTCAGAAACCTTTCTTACTAATGAATACCAACCACAACTGCCTGTTCAACCACACAAGCAGAAAGTACATCAGGATACACAACCACAAACCACACAGAATAGACAAAGCCACTGTTCTCACCCGTAGTCCTGGAAGACCTTCAAAGTCTTCTATAGACACAGCACAGACAACTGCAAGCATTCTGATTGGTCACCTGGAAAGGGAGTGTCCGGACAAAGAGCTCAGAATTATAAAAGACAGCTGAACAAACTAGAACAGAGAGAAAAAGCCAGATAGACTTATTTATAAGCTATACTGTGTGCATGTAGCCTGAGTATTCGAAAGTGCAATATATTCCTTGTTGTAAGAACCACTTTGTGTATGAGCATATCTATACTCGGGGAAGGGAGGCTGCTAGGATTTAGCAGGTGGTCTACAATTGGATTGTGGGCGTCAATCAGTGTGATTCTGAGACTTAGGTTACCTGGTGTCTGGATAGACAAAGTAGGACCTAGGTGGAGCTTAGAAGAGATTCACTGACAGCCTTGAGCATGTCGTTTGAAACAAGTTCTTTCAGCTGTGATGCAGTAGTATCCCGTGGTTGCTTGACTAACAGCTGGCGGAATGTTTTCCACTCTGTAAGTATTTCAGTGGAAATCATGGCTGTCTTCACTGTTTCTTCTCCATCCAATGTTTCTGCATCTCTATCTTCTCCGTAGTGAGCAATCAGTTTCTCAACAGACGTGTCTCCATAAGTGGGAAAAGATACTGAATCTGGTTTTGGAACTTTCCGTGGATCGAATATAGACAATGCTGATACAACAGCGTTGGATGAAGAAAATCGGCTTGTTATGTTGGCCTTTAAATCAGCAACAAAAGGCTTACCAACAACATTCTGGAACGAAAGTATTTTATCAGCGTCAATAGACACCTTTGTAGATGACTTCAAGTCTTCAACGTTTTCAAGAAGCTCCAACACCCAGTTCGCTCCAGGCAAAACTGCATCATCCAAGGATTTAACAGTAGCATCAACAAGGAATGATATCAATGAGAGGTCAAGCTGCTCTGCCTGAAGTGCTTTGCTGAGCTTGGCTACTTGTGGTAGAGTGAAATCAAGCAAATATATAGCTGCAATCGTAGACAATTTGCAGAGGGCACCATGGATTGCAAGAGCTTCTGGCTCGTGGGACGTCTCGTAGATGTTCCCAATGGTGATTACAATTGCAGAATAACTTGCTTTGACAGCTTTGACACACCTTTCATGTGCCAGCCAGCGTGTGTCAGATGGCTTGATCACTTTCATTTCTGGAAGTTCAAGAACGTGCTGTACCTCCTTCAGACACTCTGCTCGCTTGGGGGAATTGCGAAAATGCTTCCAAAGAGTAGTCAATGTTCTGTAAACATGAGCAATTCCAGGAGTTTTATTGGCAGCTTGCACACAAGCCAACTGCAGTAAGTGACAGTGGCAGTGTATAAACAGAGCGTGAGGAGTATGTTTCTTGATACGTGCCTGAACCCCGGTCTTTCGTCCAGAAAAAGTTGCAGCTCCATCAAATCCCAATCCAACTATTCTTCCGACTTGTAGACCTTTCTTCTTTAAACAATCGATGAGATTAGAATAGATGGTCTCTGCATCAGCCTTCTTCAATGGAATAAGCTCCAGAAAGCACTCTACTGGTACACCATCTTCCTCCCAGCGGCAAAACACAGACAATTCTTCTACGTTGGTGACATCTGTGCACTCATCTGCCATGAGGCTGTACATAGGTGCCTTTTGAAGTCGCTTCAGAATCGACTCCTCCACCCATGTCCCCAATGATTCGATGAATTCAACCACAGCCACTCTTGATGTGTACACAGCATTTCTTGGTGCAGTTTCTAAGAATTGCTTCAAATGTTGGCTGCCACATCGAACCACCACGTCAACCAGCTTCTCAAATTTTGTCGAATGTGCAACTTGTTCTTTCGTAAGAAAATGAGTGAGTAGGATCAGGCACTTCACTGCAGCTCTGTTCTGAGCTCTTTTGCGAGCTAAAACATTCTGGAGTTGCTGTACAACTGTTCCACCTTTGGCTGCTCCTTTAGCTGCAAAAAGAGCTTGAGTTGCATGGATATGGAAGTCACTTCTCGCATGAGCTTTCATTTTTTCAACAGCTTTCTTCCAATTTCTGCAAGGTTGTGTGACCCACACTCCTCCAGTACGCTGCAGACCAGATTGCTTGCAAACCTTGCAAAAGGCACCATCGCTATCCTCGTCATAATAGAGCCAACTGAAATCTTTCTCCCAGCTCTTAGAGTATTTTCTCTTCGTGGATACAGAAGAGCGGTGTTTGTTTTGCTTGCTTTTCTTTGAAGGTGGAGGACTAAGGCTAGGACTAGATGCCTCGACATGCTCAGAGCTATCTGTTCTGCTATCTTCGCTATCGCTGCTATTAGCATGAGAAGAGGCTTGAGAAGTACTTGCAAAGTATGAGCGAATATCCATATTAATATGAAGAGAAATCAGCTAGTAAGGTTTCTTTTATAGAGACTTTAAGACCATGACATAATGGACTGAGTTAAAAATACTGAGAGAGCGTGGGAAAGAAGGAGGGAACTGAAGAAGTGACAAACCTACAAAGGAGAACACGTGGTGGTGTGTGATGACTTTAAGACCATGACATAATGGACTGAGTTAAAAATACTGAGAGAGAGGGAGTGGGAAAGAAGGAGAAACAAAAGAAGTGACAAACCTACAAAGGAGAGCACGTGGTGGTGTGTGATGTCATCGTGTCATGACACATGCTCTCCTTTTTCCAAGCAGCTACAATATCATGAGAAATATATACAGTCTAGCCATAGTTCGGTATAGCATAATGCCATTGGTAGTCAGTCAAAATAGCTATCCTCAGACATTGTAAAAGCACAAAAAAATATGGGGGGATCTTCCCCCCAGACCCCCCTTTTACGACTTATAAACATGTTAAGAAAATATTAACAAAAATTAGGGCACCAAGTGACCAACCATTTCCACCCCCCCCCCCCCCCCCCCCCCCAGAGAACTAGAGAAAAATTGTGTATGAAACCTGTTGTCCATGATTTTGTAAGAAAATGCATGGAATGCAACATAATTCGATTTCACAAAAGCCCACCTCCATTATACGAGTGACAAGTGACTATATCTAATCTATATATGCTGATTGCCGTAGCATGCAACTTCAGCAAATATTTAAGATGGAATGTTGTACTAAAGATTTTAGAAAAAGTGCATGCCATCATAAGTAGCAGCTATATATACAGTTAGTACTGCAAAAATACCTGTGGGTAAAACACTTTCGTACTCCACGCGGAAGCCCAGGGTGCACGTCCCCTTTCCACACCATCCAGGCTCTCCGCCCCCCCTTATTTTCCATATCTCAAGTTCGCCCCCCCTTGGCAAAATTTCTGTATACAACCCTGTATGTGGCACATGTTTGATGTGGCTGTGTGTTATTAACTACATGTTCCTGTGTGGCCATGTTTGATGAGGCTGTGTGTTATTATCTACATGTTCCTGTGTGGCACATGTTTGATGTGGCTGTGTGTTAACTACATGTTCCTGTGTGGCACATGTTTGATGTGGCTGTGTGTTGTTAACTACACATGTTTGATGAGGCTGTGTGTTGTTAACTACATGTTCCTGTGTGGCACATGTTTGATGTGGCTGTGTGTTATTAACTACATGTTCCTGTGTGGCCATGTTTGATGTGGCTGTGTGTTATTAACTACATGTTCCTGTGTGGCACATGTTTGATGAGGCTGTGTGTTGTTAACTACATGTTCCTGTGTGGCACATGTTTGATGTGGCTGTGTGTTATTAACTACATGTTCCTGTGTGGCACATGTTTGATGTGGCTGTGTTGTTAACTACATGTTCCTGTGTGCCCATGTTTGATGTGGCTGTGTGTTATTAACTACATGTTCCTGTGTGGCACATGTTTGATGTGGCTGTGTGTTATTAACTACATGTTCCTGTGTGGCCATGTTTGATGTGGCTGTGTGTTGTTAACTACATGTTCCTATGTGGCACATGTTTGATGTGGATGTGTTTGATGAGGAGTGTCTTCTTTCAATATGTTTTGTATCTATAGGTTGAATGTGACTTCTGGCCCTCCCCCTCCTCCAGGAGCTCTGAACTGGACTACATAACCGCCAAACATATATGACAGCAACAACCGAACGTATTATGTGGCTATTCCTTCTAGATATGAATTTCATTTGTGTGTGCAAAGAATTTTCTTTTTTAAAGGAGTATTTATTGGCGAGCGAAGCAGTCCTCACAGGGGGGTTAGATGGAGAACATGGCATTGTTGCACATAGCATATGTATGTACCATCTATATATGTAACTAAGTATCTACGAAAGGAGTAAATTTCACAAATGATGTAATGCCTTATAATTTGCTTATTACAGTGTGTATCTATATATAGGTATCAATGCATTTAATGATGTAATGCCTTATTACAGTGTGTATCTATATATAGCATTTGCCATACATATATTCACCCTTAACCAGTCACTCGACTTAAATCACTTGTCTGTGCATGTATATAGTGTTTAATATAAGGATCTGAGAAAAGGGCCCACTTCGCCAAAAACGTTATTGGTGTGAGGTTAAAGTGCAAGGATAGCTAAGTGGAATGGTACTGAAATTGTGATCTCAAAAGTTATACACAGTTTTGCTTCCATTCTTGACAACACCCTCGAACGAGAAACCGTATATTGAAATTCCCTTGTGTTGTTTTACGTGAAACTCTGAGAAACTCTGACTCACGCACGCATTGATGGCATCACGTTTTCAATCACCACACGGTTTATTTAGGTTGCTATGGAAAATGAAGGGAAATTCCCGCGTGACGCATTTTAATTCCGTGTGTATATACACGGTAGCTTTGCGTGGCTTCTCTATTATTTAAGCTTAACTGCTCGCTTGGAAGGAAGCACTTCTTGGCCTTGAAACTTGCAGAAAGATAAAGCAATGACCCAAGGTGCCAATTTACATGATTCATAACCTCGGTAGCTATTTCAGGTCCTAGTACAAAATCAGTTTTGGGGAGAAGTGGGCCGATCATATCACACATAATATATAATTGACGGGTGAAAGAATAAACATGACAAGCCAATGCCTTACATGTGCTAGTGCCTAACTCTAGACATGACAACCCAATGCCTTACATGTGATAGTGCCTAACTCTAGGCATGACAACCCAATGCCTTACATGTGATAGTGCCTAACTCTAGGCATGACAACCCAATGCCTTACATGTGATAGTGCCTAACTCTAGGCATGACAACCCAATGCCTTACATGTGATAGTGCCTAACTCTAGGCATGACAACCCAATGCCTTACATGTGATAGTGCCTAACTCTAGGCATGACAACCCAATGCCTTACATGTGATAGTGCCTAACTCTAGGCATGACAACCCAATGCCTTACATGTGATAGTGCCTAACTCTAGGCATGACACCCAATGCCTTACATGTGATAGTGCCTAACTCTAGGCATGACAACCCAATGCCTTACATGTGATAGTGCCTAACTCTAGGCATGACAACCCAATGCCTTACATGTGATAGTGCCTAACTCTAGGCATGACAACCCAATGCCTTACATGTGATAGTGCCTAACTCTAGGCATGACAACCCAATGCCTTACATGTGATAGTGCCTAACTCTAGGCATGACAACCCAATGCCTTACATGTGATAGTGCCTAACTCTAGGCATGACAACCCAATGCCTTACATGTGATAGTGCCTAACTCTAGACATGGCAACCCAATGCCTTACATGTGATAGTGCCTAACTCTAGGCATGACAACCCAATGCCTTACATGTGATAGTGCCTAACTCTAGGCATGACAACCCAATGCCTTACATGTGATAGTGCCTAACTCTAGGCATGACAACCCAATGCCTTACATGTGATAGTGCCTAACTCTAGACATGACAACCCAATGCCTTACATGTGATAGTGCCTAACTCTAGGCATGACAACCCAATGCCTTACATGTGATAGTGCCTAACTCTAGACATGTCTCTAGCACTTGGCAATCAGGAGATATTTATACTGCCAGTTCAGGCATTCAGGTGTTTGAGGTTCCCTCCACTTGTAGCTCCTGTAACCCCTAGCCCTAGCCCAACTATAAGCTATGAGGTAACAGTGTTGCTGGTGAATAGCTATCACATAAGGAATGCCCTAGCAACTACAAGCTATGTGGCGGTCAGGCACTTGCTCCCCCCACACATACAGACTTGGGTCAGACACTTGCTCCACCCACACATACAGACTTGGGTCAGGCACTTGCTCCCCCCACACATACAGACTTGGGTCAGGCACTTGCTCCCCCCACACATACAGACTTGCTCCCCCCACACATACAGACTTGCTCCCCCCACACATACAGACTTGCTCCCCCCACACATACAGACTTGGGTCAGGCACTTGCTCCCCCCACACATACAGACTTGGGTCAGACAATTGCTCCCCCCACACATACAGACTTGGGTCAGGCACTTGCTCCCCCCACACATACAGACTTGGGTCAGGCACTTGCTCCCCCCACACATACAGACTTGGGTCAGGCACTTGCTCCCCCCACACATACAGACTTGGGTCAGGCACTTGCTCCCCCCACACTTACAGACTTGGGTCAGGCACTTGCTCCCCCCACACATACAGACTTGGGTCAGACACTTGCTCCCCCCACACATACAGACTTGGGTCAGGCACTTGCTCCCACCACACATACAGACTTGGGTCAGACACTTGCTCCCCCCACACATACAGACTTGGGTCAGACACTTGCTCCACCCACACATACAGACTTGGGTCAGGCACTTGCTCCCCCCACACTTACAGACTTGGGTCAGGCACTTGCTCCCCCCACACATACAGACTTGGGTCAGACACTTGCTCCCCACACACATACAGACTTGGGTCAGGCACTTGCTCCCCCCACATATACAGACTTGGGTCAGGCACTTGCTCCCCCCACACATACAGACTTGGGTCAGGCACTTGCTCCCCCCACACATACAGACTTGGGTCAGGCACTTGCTCCCCCCACACATACAGACTTGGGTCAGACACTTGCTCCCCCCACACATACAGACTTGGGTCAGGCACTTGCTCCCCCCACACATACAGACTTGGGCCAGGCACTTGCTCCCCCCACACATACAGACTTGGGTCAGACACTTGCTCCCCCCACACATACAGACTTGGGTCAGGCACTTGCTCCCCCCACACATACAGACTTGGGCCAGACACTTGCTCGCCCCACACATACAGACTTGGGTCAGACACTTGCTCCCCCCCCACACATACAGACTTGGGCCAGGCACTTGCTCCCCCCACACATACAGACTTGGGTCAGGCACTTGCTCCCCCCACACATACAGACTTGGGTCAGGCACTTGCTCCCCCCACACATACAGACTTGGGTCAGGCACTTGCTCCCCACACACATACAGACTTGGGTCAGGCACTTGCTCCCCCCACACATACAGACTTGGGTCAGGCACTTGCTCCCCCCACACATACAGACTTGGGTCAGGCACTTGCTCCCCACACACATACAGACTTGGGTCAGGCAATTGCTCCCACCACACATACAGACTTGGGTCAGACACTTGCTCCCCCCACACATACAGACTTGGGTCAGACACTTGCTCCCCCCACACATACAGACTTGGGTCAGACACTTGCTCCCCCCACACATACAGACTTGGGTCAGGTACTTGCTCCCCCCACACATACACACTTGGGTCAGGTACTTGCTCCCCCCACACATAGAGACTTGGGTCATGTACTTGCTCCCCCCACACATACAGACTTGGGTCAGACACTTGCTCACCACACACATACAGACTTGGGTCAGGCACTTGCTCCCCCCACACATACAGACTTGGGTCAGGCACTTGCTCCCCCCACACATACAGACTTGGGTCAGACACTTGCTCCCCCCACACATACAGACTTGGGTCAGGCACTTGCTCCCCCCACACATACAGACTTGGGTCAGACACTTGCTCCCCCCACACATACAGACTTGGGTCAGACACTTGCTCCCCCCACACATACAGACTTGGGTCAGGCACTTGCTCCCCCCACACATACAGACTTGGGTCAGGCACTTGCTCCCCCCACACATACAGACACTTGCTCCCCCCTACACATACAGACTTGGGTCAGACACTTGCTCCCCCCACACATACAGACTTGGGCCAGACACTTGCTCCCCCCACACATACAGACTTGGGTCAGACACTTGCTCCCCCCACACATACAGACTTGGGCCAGACACTTGCTCCCCCCACACATACAGACTTGGGTCAGACACTTGCTCCCCCCACACATACAGACTTGGGTCAGGCACTTGCTCCCCCCACACATACAGACTTGGGTCAGGCACTTGCTCCCCCCACACATACAGACTTGGGTCAGGTACTTGCTCCCCCCACACATACAGACTTGGGTCCGGCACTTGCTCCCCCCACACATACAGACTTGGGTCAGACACTTGCTCCCCCCACACATACAGACTTGGGTCAGACACTTGCTCCCCCCACACATACAGACTTGGGTCAGGCACTTGCTCCCCCCACACATACAGACTTGGGTCAGACACTTGCTCCCCCCACACATACAGACTTGGGTCAGGTACTTGCTCCCCCCACACATACAGACTTGGGTCAGACACTTGCTCCCCCCACACATACAGACTTGGGTCAGACACTTGCTCCCCCCACACATACAGACTTGGGTCAGGCACTTGCTTCCCCCACACATACAGACTTGGGTCAGGCACTTGCTCCCCCCACACACCACACATACAGACTTGGGTCAGACACTTGCTCCCCCCACACATACAGACTTGGGTCAGACACTTGCTCCCCCCACACATACAGACTTGGGTCAGGCACTTGCTCCCCCAACACATACAGACTTGGGTCAGGCACTTGCTCCCCCCACACATACAGACTTGGGTCAGGCACTTGCTCCCCCCACACATACAGACTTGGGTCAGGCACTTGCTCCCCCCACACATACAGACTTGGGTCAGACACTTGCTCCCCCCACACATACAGACTTGGGTCAGACACTTGCTCCCCACACACATACAGACTTGGGCCAGGCACTTGCTCCCCCCACACATACAGACTTGGGTCAGACACTTGCTCCCCCCACACATACAGACTTGGGTCAGACACTTGCTCCCCCCACACATACAGACTTGGGTCAGGCACTTGCTCCCCCCACACATACAGACTTGGGTCAGGCACTTGCTCCCCCCACACATACAGACTTGGGCCAGGCACTTGCTCCCCCCACACATACAGACTTGGGTCAGGCACTTGCTCCCCCCACACATACAGACTTGGGTCAGAAACTTGCTCCTCCCACACATACAGACTTGGGTCAGGCACTTGCTCCCCCCACACATACAGACTTGGGTCAGGCACTTGCTCCCCCCACACATACAGACTTGGGTCAGGCACTTGCTCCCCCCACACATACAGACTTGGGTCAGGCACTTGCTCCCCCCACACATACAGACACTTGCTCCCCCCACACATACAGACTTGGGTCAGACACTTGCTCCCCCCTCACATACAGACACTTGCTCCCCCCACACATACAGACTTGGGTCAGACACTTGCTCCCCCCACACATACAGACTTGGGTCAGACACTTGCTCCCCCCACACATACAGACTTGGGTCAGGTACTTGCTCCCCCCACACATACAGACTTGGGTCAGACACTTGCTCACCACACACATACAGACTTGGGTCAGGCACTTGCTCCCCCCACACATACAGACTTGGGTCAGGCACTTGCTCCCCCCACACATACAGACTTGGGTCAGACACTTGCTCCCCCCACACATACAGACTTGGGTCAGGCACTTGCTCCCCCCACACATACAGACTTGGGTCAGACACTTGCTCCCCCCACACATACAGACTTGGGTCAGACACTTGCTCCCCCCACACATACAGACTTGGGTCAGGCACTTGCTCCCCCCACACATACAGACTTGGGTCAGGCACTTGCTCCCCCCACACATACAGACTTGGGCCAGGCACTTGCTCCCCCCACACATACAGACTTGGGTCAGGCACTTGCTCCCCCCACACATACAGACTTGGGTCAGGCACTTGCTCCCCCCACACATACAGACTTGGGTCAGGCACTTGCTCCCCCCACACATACAGACTTGGGTCAGGGACTTGCTCCCCCCACACATACAGACTTGGGTCAGGCACTTGCTCCCCCCACACATACAGACTTGGGTCAGGCACTTGCTCCCCCCACACATACAGACTTGGGTCAGGCACTTGCTCCCCCCACACATACAGACTTGGGTCAGGCACTTGCTCCCCCCACACATACAGACTTGTGTCAGACACTTGCTCCCCCCACACATACAGACTTGGGTCAGGCACTTGCTCCCCCCACACATACAGACTTGTGTCAGACACTTGCTCCCCCCACACATACAGACTTGGGTCAGACACTTGCTCCCCCCTCACATACAGACACTTGCTCCCCCCACACATACAGACTTGGGTCAGACACTTGCTCCCCCCACACATACAGACTTGGGCAAGACACTTGCTCCCCCCACACATACAGACTTGGGTCAGACACTTGCTCACCCCACACATACAGACTTGGGTCAGGTACTTGCTCCCCCCACACATACAGACTTGGGTCAGGTACTTGCTCCCCCCACACATAGAGACTTGGGTCAGGTACTTGCTCCCCCCACACATACAGACTTGGGTCAGACACTTGCTCACCACACACATACAGACTTGGGTCAGGCACTTGCTCCCCCCACACATACAGACTTGGGTCAGGCACTTGCTCCCCCCACACATACAGACTTGGGTCAGACACTTGCTCCCCCCACACATACAGACTTGGGTCAGGCACTTGCTCCCCCCACACATACAGACTTGGGTCAGACACTTGCTCCCCCCACACATACAGACTTGGGTCAGGCACTTGCTCCCCCCACACATACAGACTTGGGTCAGACACTTGCTCCCCCCACACATACAGACTTGGGTCAGACACTTGCTCCCCCCACACATACAGACTTGGGTCAGGCACTTGCTCCCCCCACACATACAGACTTGGGTCAGACACTTGCTCCCCCCACACATACAGACTTGGGTCAGGCACTTGCTCCCCACACACATACAGACTTGGGTCAGGCACTTGCTCCCCCCACACATACAGACTTGGGCCAGGCACTTGCTCCCCCCACACATACAGACTTGGGTCAGGCACTTGCTCCCCCCACACATACAGACTTGGGTCAGACACTTGCTCCCCCCACACCTACAGACTTGCTCCCCCCACACATACAGACTTGGGTCAGACACTTGCTCCCCCCACACATACAGACTTGGGCAAGACACTTGCTCCCCCCACACATACAGACTTGGGTCAGACACTTGCTCACCCCACACATACAGACTTGGGTCAGGTACTTGCTCCCCCCACACATACAGACTTGGGTCAGGTACTTGCTCCCCCCACACATAGAGACTTGGGTCAGGTACTTGCTCCCCCCACACATACAGACTTGGGTCAGACACTTGCTCACCACACACATACAGACTTGGGTCAGGCACTTGCTCCCCCCACACATACAGACTTGGGTCAGGCACTTGCTCCCCCCACACATACAGACTTGGGTCAGACACTTGCTCCCCCCACACATACAGACTTGGGTCAGGCACTTGCTCCCCCCACACATACAGACTTGGGTCAGACACTTGCTCCCCCCACACATACAGACTTGGGTCAGACACTTGCTCCCCCCACACATACAGACTTGGGTCAGGCACTTGCTCCCCCCACACATACAGACTTGGGTCAGGCACTTGCTCCCCCCACACATACAGACTTGGGCCAGGCACTTGCTCCCCCCACACATACAGACTTGGGTCAGGCACTTGCTCCCCCCACACATACAGACTTGGGTCAGACACTTGCTCCCCCCACACCTACAGACTTGCTCCCCCCACACATACAGACTTGGGTCAGGCACTTGCTCCCCCCACACATACAGACTTGGGTCAGGCACTTGCTCCCCCCACACATACAGACTTGGGTCAGGCACTTGCTCCCCCACACATACAGACTTGGGTCAGACACTTGCTCCCCCCACACATACAGACTTGGGTCAGGCACTTGCTCCCCCCACACATACAGACTTGGGCCAGGCACTTGCTCCCCCCACACATACAGACTTGGGCCAGGCACTTGCTCCCCCCACACATACAGACTTGGGTCAGACACTTGCCCCCCCCCACACATACAGACTTGGGTCAGGCACTTGCTCCCCCCACACATACAGACTTGGGTCAGGCACTTTCTCCCCCCACACATACAGACTTGGGTCAGGCACTTGCTCCCCCCACACATACAGACTTGGGTCAGGCACTTGCTCCCCCCACACATACAGACTTGGGTCAGGCACTTGCTCCCCCCACACATACAGGCTTGGGTCAGGCACTTGCTCCCCCCACACATACAGACTTGGGTCAGGCACTTGCTCCCCCCACACATACAGACTTGGGTCAGGCACTTGCTCCCCCCACACATACAGACACTTGCTCCCCCCACACATACAGACTTGGGTCAGACACTTGCTCCCCCCTCACATACAGACACTTGCTCCCCCCACACATACAGACTTGGGTCAGACACTTGCTCCCCCCACACATACAGACTTGGGCCAGACACTTGCTCCCCCCACACATACAGACTTGGGTCAGACACTTGCTCCCCCCACACATACAGACTTGGGTCAGGTACTTGCTCCCCCCACACATACAGACTTGGGTCAGGCACTTGCTCCCCCTACACATAGAGACTTGGGTCAGACACTTGCTCACCACACATACAGACTTGGGTCAGGCACTTGCTCCCCCCCACACATACAGACTTGGGTCAGGCACTTGCTCCCCCCACACATACAGACTTGGGTCAGGCACTTCCTCCCCCCACACATACAGACACTTGCTCCCCCCACACATACAGACTTGGGTCAGACACTTGCTCCCCCCTCACATACAGACACTTGCTCCCCCCACACATACAGACTTGGGTCAGACACTTGCTCCCCCCACACATACAGACTTGGGTCAGGCACTTGCTCCCCCCACACATACAGACTTGGGTCCGGCACTTGCTCCCCCCACACATACAGACTTGGGTCAGACACTTGCTCCCCCCACACATACAGACTTGGGTCAGACACTTGCTCCCCCCACACATACAGACTTGGGTCAGGCACTTGCTCCCCCCACACAAACAGACTTGGGTCAGACACTTGCTCCCCCC
Source organism: Cladorhizidae sp. MBARI D1340-BT2 (assembly GCA_028752905.1). NCBI lineage: Eukaryota > Metazoa > Porifera > Demospongiae > Poecilosclerida > Cladorhizidae > Cladorhizidae sp. MBARI D1340-BT2. The sequence continues at coordinate 86,264 of JAQNBH010000012.1, forward strand.
ACACATACAGACTTGGGTCAGGTACTTGCTCCCCCCACACATACAGACTTGGGTCAGGCACTTGCTCCCCCCACACATAGAGACTTGGGTCAGACACTTGCTCACCACACACATACAGACTTGGGTCAGACACTTGCTCCCCCCACACATACAGACTTGGGTCAGGCACTTGCTCCCCCAACACATACAGACTTGGGTCAGGCACTTGCTCCCCCCACACATACAGACTTGGGTCAGGCACTTGCTCCCCCCACACATACAGACTTGGGTCAGGCACTTGCTCCCCCCACACATACAGACTTGGGTCAGACACTTGCTCCCCCCACACATACAGACTTGGGTCAGACACTTGCTCCCCACACACATACAGACTTGGGCCAGGCACTTGCTCCCCCCACACATACAGACTTGGGTCAGACACTTGCTCCCCCCACACATACAGACTTGGGTCAGACACTTGCTCCCCCCACACATACAGACTTGGGTCAGGCACTTGCTCCCCCCACACATACAGACTTGGGTCAGGCACTTGCTCCCCCCACACTTACAGACTTGGGCCAGGCACTTGCTCCCCCCACACATACAGACTTGGGTCAGGCACTTGCTCCCCCCACACATACAGACTTGGGCCAGGCACTTGCTCCCCCCACACATACAGACTTGGGTCAGACACTTGCTCCTCCCACACATACAGACTTGGGTCAGGCACTTGCTCCCCCCACACATACAGACTTGGGTCAGGCACTTGCTCCCCCCACACATACACACTTGGGTCAGGCACTTGCTCCCCCCACACATACAGACACTTGCTCCCCCCACACATACAGACTTGGGTCAGACACTTGCTCCCCCCTCACATACAGACACTTGCTCCCCCCACACATACAGCTTGGGTCAGACACTTGCTCCCCCCACACATACAGACTTGGGTCAGACACTTGCTCCCCCCACACATACAGACTTGGGTCAGACACTTGCTCACCACACACATACAGACTTGGGTCAGGCACTTGCTCCCCCCACACATACAGACTTGGGTCAGGCACTTGCTCCCCCCACACATACAGACTTGGGTCAGACACTTGCTCCCCCCACACATACAGAGTTGGGTCAGGCACTTGCTCCCCCCACACATACAGACTTGGGTCAGACACTTGCTCCCCCCACACATACAGACTTGGGTCAGGCACTTGCTCCCCCCACACATACAGACTTGGGTCAGACACTTGCTCCCCCCACACATACAGACTTGGGTCAGACACTTGCTCCCCCCTCACATACAGACACTTGCTCCCCCCACACATACAGACTTGGGTCAGACACTTGCTCCCCCCACACATACAGACTTGGGTCAGACACTTGCTCCCCCCACACATACAGACTTGGGTCAGACACTTGCTCACCACACACATACAGACTTGGGTCAGGCACTTGCTCCCCCCACACATACAGACTTGGGTCAGGCACTTGCTCCCCCCACACATACAGACTTGGGTCAGACACTTGCTCCCCCCACACATACAGAGTTGGGTCAGGCACTTGCTCCCCCCACACATACAGACTTGGGTCAGACACTTGCTCCCCCCACACATACAGACTTGGGTCAGGCACTTGCTCCCCCCACACATACAGACTTGGGTCAGACACTTGCTCCCCCCACACATACAGACTTGGGTCAGGCACTTGCTCCCCCCACACATACAGACTTGGGTCAGGCACTTGCTCCCCCCACACATACAGACTTGGGTCAGACACTTGCTCCCCCCACACATACAGACTTGGGTCAGGCACTTGCTCCCCCCACACATACAGACTTGGGTCAGGCACTTGCTCCCCCCACACATACAGACTTGGGTCAGGCACTTGCTCCCCCCACACATACAGACTTGTGTCAGACACTTGCTCCCCCCACACATACAGACTTGGGTCAGGCACTTGCTCCACCCCACACATACAGACACTTGCTCCCCCCACACATACAGACTTGGGTCAGACACTTGCTCCCCCCTCACATACAGACACTTGCTCCCCCCACACATACAGACTTGGGTCAGACACTTGCTCCCCCCACACATACAGACTTGGGCAAGACACTTGCTCCCCCCACACATACAGACTTGGGTCAGACACTTGCTCACCCCACACATACAGACTTGGGTCAGGTACTTGCTCCCCCCACACATACAGACTTGGGTCAGGTACTTGCTCCCCCCACACATAGAGACTTGGGTCAGGTACTTGCTCCCCCCACACATACAGACTTGGGTCAGACACTTGCTCACCACACACATACAGACTTGGGTCAGGCACTTGCTCCCCCCACACATACAGACTTGGGTCAGGCACTTGCTCCCCCCACACATACAGACTTGGGTCAGACACTTGCTCCCCCCACACATACAGACTTGGGTCAGGCACTTGCTCCCCCCACACATACAGACTTGGGTCAGACACTTGCTCCCCCCACACATACAGACTTGGGTCAGACACTTGCTCCCCCCACACATACAGACTTGGGTCAGGCACTTGCTCCCCCCACACATACAGACTTGGGTCAGGCACTTGCTCCCCCCACACATACAGACTTGGGCCAGGCACTTGCTCCCCCCACACATACAGACTTGGGTCAGGCACTTGCTCCCCCCACACATACAGACTTGGGTCAGACACTTGCTCCCCCCACACCTACAGACTTGCTCCCCCCACACATACAGACTTGGGTCAGACACTTGCTCCCCCCACACATACAGACTTGGGCAAGACACTTGCTCCCCCCACACATACAGACTTGGGTCAGACACTTGCTCACCCCACACATACAGACTTGGGTCAGGTACTTGCTCCCCCCACACATACAGACTTGGGTCAGGTACTTGCTCCCCCCACACATAGAGACTTGGGTCAGGTACTTGCTCCCCCCACACATACAGACTTGGGTCAGACACTTGCTCACCACACACATACAGACTTGGGTCAGGCACTTGCTCCCCCCACACATACAGACTTGGGTCAGGCACTTGCTCCCCCCACACATACAGACTTGGGTCAGACACTTGCTCCCCCCACACATACAGACTTGGGTCAGGCACTTGCTCCCCCCACACATACAGACTTGGGTCAGACACTTGCTCCCCCCACACATACAGACTTGGGTCAGACACTTGCTCCCCCCACACATACAGACTTGGGTCAGGCACTTGCTCCCCCCACACATACAGACTTGGGTCAGGCACTTGCTCCCCCCACACATACAGACTTGGGCCAGGCACTTGCTCCCCCCACACATACAGACTTGGGTCAGGCACTTGCTCCCCCCACACATACAGACTTGGGTCAGACACTTGCTCCCCCCACACCTACAGACTTGCTCCCCCCACACATACAGACTTGGGTCAGGCACTTGCTCCCCCCACACATACAGACTTGGGTCAGGCACTTGCTCCCCCCACACATACAGACTTGGGTCAGGCACTTGCTCCCCCACACATACAGACTTGGGTCAGACACTTGCTCCCCCCACACATACAGACTTGGGTCAGGCACTTGCTCCCCCCACACATACAGACTTGGGCCAGGCACTTGCTCCCCCCACACATACAGACTTGGGCCAGGCACTTGCTCCCCCCACACATACAGACTTGGGTCAGACACTTGCCCCCCCCCACACATACAGACTTGGGTCAGGCACTTGCTCCCCCCACACATACAGACTTGGGTCAGGCACTTTCTCCCCCCACACATACAGACTTGGGTCAGGCACTTGCTCCCCCCACACATACAGACTTGGGTCAGGCACTTGCTCCCCCCACACATACAGACTTGGGTCAGGCACTTGCTCCCCCCACACATACAGGCTTGGGTCAGGCACTTGCTCCCCCCACACATACAGACTTGGGTCAGGCACTTGCTCCCCCCACACATACAGACTTGGGTCAGGCACTTGCTCCCCCCACACATACAGACACTTGCTCCCCCCACACATACAGACTTGGGTCAGACACTTGCTCCCCCCTCACATACAGACACTTGCTCCCCCCACACATACAGACTTGGGTCAGACACTTGCTCCCCCCACACATACAGACTTGGGCCAGACACTTGCTCCCCCCACACATACAGACTTGGGTCAGACACTTGCTCCCCCCACACATACAGACTTGGGTCAGGTACTTGCTCCCCCCACACATACAGACTTGGGTCAGGCACTTGCTCCCCCTACACATAGAGACTTGGGTCAGACACTTGCTCACCACACACATACAGACTTGGGTCAGGCACTTGCTCCCCCCCACACATACAGACTTGGGTCAGGCACTTGCTCCCCCCACACATACAGACTTGGGTCAGGCACTTGCTCCCCCCACACATACAGACACTTGCTCCCCCCACACATACAGACTTGGGTCAGACACTTGCTCCCCCCTCACATACAGACACTTGCTCCCCCCACACATACAGACTTGGGTCAGACACTTGCTCCCCCCACACATACAGACTTGGGTCAGGCACTTGCTCCCCCCACACATACAGACTTGGGTCCGGCACTTGCTCCCCCCACACATACAGACTTGGGTCAGACACTTGCTCCCCCCACACATACAGACTTGGGTCAGACACTTGCTCCCCCCACACATACAGACTTGGGTCAGGCACTTGCTCCCCCCACACAAACAGACTTGGGTCAGACACTTGCTCCCCCCACACATACAGACTTGGGTCAGGTACTTGCTCCCCCCACACATACAGACTTGGGTCAGGCACTTGCTCCCCCCACACATAGAGACTTGGGTCAGACACTTGCTCACCACACACATACAGACTTGGGTCAGACACTTGCTCCCCCCACACATACAGACTTGGGTCAGGCACTTGCTCCCCCAACACATACAGACTTGGGTCAGGCACTTGCTCCCCCCACACATACAGACTTGGGTCAGGCACTTGCTCCCCCCACACATACAGACTTGGGTCAGGCACTTGCTCCCCCCACACATACAGACTTGGGTCAGACACTTGCTCCCCCCACACATACAGACTTGGGTCAGACACTTGCTCCCCACACACATACAGACTTGGGCCAGGCACTTGCTCCCCCCACACATACAGACTTGGGTCAGACACTTGCTCCCCCCACACATACAGACTTGGGTCAGACACTTGCTCCCCCCACACATACAGACTTGGGTCAGGCACTTGCTCCCCCCACACATACAGACTTGGGTCAGGCACTTGCTCCCCCCACACATACAGACTTGGGCCAGGCACTTGCTCCCCCCACACATACAGACTTGGGTCAGGCACTTGCTCCCCCCACACATACAGACTTGGGCCAGGCACTTGCTCCCCCCACACATACAGACTTGGGTCAGACACTTGCTCCTCCCACACATACAGACTTGGGTCAGGCACTTGCTCCCCCCACACATACAGACTTGGGTCAGGCACTTGCTCCCCCCACACATACAGACTTGGGTCAGGCACTTGCTCCCCCCACACATACAGACACTTGCTCCCCCCACACATACAGACTTGGGTCAGACACTTGCTCCCCCCTCACATACAGACACTTGCTCCCCCCACACATACAGACTTGGGTCAGACACTTGCTCCCCCCACACATACAGACTTGGGTCAGACACTTGCTCCCCCCACACATACAGACTTGGGTCAGACACTTGCTCACCACACACATACAGACTTGGGTCAGGCACTTGCTCCCCCCACACATACAGACTTGGGTCAGGCACTTGCTCCCCCCACACATACAGACTTGGGTCAGACACTTGCTCCCCCCACACATACAGAGTTGGGTCAGGCACTTGCTCCCCCCACACATACAGACTTGGGTCAGACACTTGCTCCCCCCACACATACAGACTTGGGTCAGGCACTTGCTCCCCCCACACATACAGACTTGGGTCAGGCACTTGCTCCCCCCACACATACAGACTTGGGTCAGGCACTTGCTCCCCCCACACATACAGACTTGGGTCAGACACTTGCTCCCCCCACACATACAGACTTGGGTCAGGCACTTGCTCCACCCCACACATACAGACACTTGCTCCCCCCACACATACAGACTTGGGTCAGAGACTTGCTCCCCCCTCACATACAGACACTTGCTCCCCCCACACATACAGACTTGGGTCAGACACTTGCTCCCCCCACACATACAGACTTGGGCAAGACACTTGCTCCCCCCACACATACAGACTTGGGTCAGACACTTGCTCACCCCACACATACAGACTTGGATCAGGTACTTGCTCCCCCCACACATACAGACTTGGGTCAGGTACTTGCTCCCCCCACACATAGAGACTTGGGTCAGGTACTTGCTCCCCCCACACATACAGACTTGGGTCAGACACTTGCTCACCACACACATACAGACTTGGGTCAGGCACTTGCTCCCCCCACACATACAGACTTGGGTCAGGCACTTGCTCCCCCCACACATACAGACTTGGGTCAGACACTTGCTCCCCCCACACATACAGACTTGGGTCAGGCACTTGCTCCCCCCACACATACAGACTTGGGTCAGACACTTGCTCCCCCCACACATACAGACTTGGGTCAGACACTTGCTCCCCCCACACATACAGACTTGGGTCAGGCACTTGCTCCCCCCACACATACAGACTTGGGTCAGGCACTTGCTCCTCCCACACATACAGACTTGGGCCAGGCACTTGCTCCCCCCACACATACAGACTTGGGTCAGGCACTTGCTCCCCCCACACATACAGACTTGGGTCAGACACTTGCTCCCCCCACACCTACAGACTTGCTCCCCCCACACATACAGACTTGGGTCAGGCACTTGCTCCCCCCACACATACAGACTTGGGTCAGGCACTTGCTCCCCCCACACATACAGACTTGGGTCAGGCACTTGCTCCCCCACACATACAGACTTGGGTCAGACACTTGCTCCCCCCACACATACAGACTTGGGTCAGGCACTTGCTCCCCCCACACATACAGACTTGGGCCAGGCACTTGCTCCCCCCACACATACAGACTTGGGTCAGACACTTGCTCCCCCCACACATACAGACTTGGGTCAGACACTTGCCCCCCCCCCACACATACAGACTTGGGTCAGGCACTTGCTCCCCCCACACATACAGACTTGGGTCAGGCACTTTCTCCCCCCACACATACAGACTTGGGTCAGGCACTTGCTCCCCCCACACATACAGACTTGGGTCAGGCACTTGCTCCCCCCACACATACAGACTTGGGTCAGGCACTTGCTCCCCCCACACATACAGGCTTGGGTCAGGCACTTGCTCCCCCCACACATACAGACTTGGGTCAGGCACTTGCTCCCCCCACACATACAGACTTGGGTCAGGCACTTGCTCCCCCCACACATACAGACACTTGCTCCCCCCACACATACAAACTTGGGTCAGACACTTGCTCCCCCCTCACATACAGACACTTGCTCCCCCCACACATACAGACTTGGGTCAGACACTTGCTCCCCCCACACATACAGACTTGGGCCAGACACTTGCTCCCCCCACACATACAGACTTGGGTCAGACACTTGCTCCCCCCACACATACAGACTTGGGTCAGGTACTTGCTCCCCCCACACATACAGACTTGGGTCAGGCACTTGCTCCCCCTACACATAGAGACTTGGGTCAGACACTTGCTCCCCCCACACATACAGACTTGGGTCAGGCACTTGCTCCCCCCACACATACAGACTTGGGTCAGGCACTTGCTCCTCCCACACATACAGACTTGGGCCAGGCACTTGCTCCCCCCACACATACAGACTTGGGTCAGGCACTTGCTCCCCCCACACATACAGACTTGGGTCAGACACTTGCTCCCCCCACACCTACAGACTTGCTCCCCCCACACATACAGACTTGGGTCAGGCACTTGCTCCCCCCACACATACAGACTTGGGTCAGGCACTTGCTCCCCCCACACATACAGACTTGGGTCAGGCACTTGCTCCCCCACACATACAGACTTGGGTCAGACACTTGCTCCCCCCACACATACAGACTTGGGTCAGGCACTTGCTCCCCCCACACATACAGACTTGGGCCAGGCACTTGCTCCCCCCACACATACAGACTTGGGCCAGGCACTTGCTCCCCCCACACATACAGACTTGGGTCAGACACTTGCCCCCCCCCACACATACAGACTTGGGTCAGGCACTTGCTCCCCCCACACATACAGACTTGGGTCAGGCACTTTCTCCCCCCACACATACAGACTTGGGTCAGGCACTTGCTCCCCCCACACATACAGACTTGGGTCAGGCACTTGCTCCCCCCACACATACAGACTTGGGTCAGGCACTTGCTCCCCCCACACATACAGGCTTGGGTCAGGCACTTGCTCCCCCCACACATACAGACTTGGGTCAGGCACTTGCTCCCCCCACACATACAGACTTGGGTCAGGCACTTGCTCCCCCCACACATACAGACACTTGCTCCCCCCACACATACAAACTTGGGTCAGACACTTGCTCCCCCCTCACATACAGACACTTGCTCCCCCCACACATACAGACTTGGGTCAGACACTTGCTCCCCCTACACATACAGACTTGGGCCAGACACTTGCTCCCCCCACACATACAGACTTGGGTCAGACACTTGCTCCCCCCACACATACAGACTTGGGTCAGGTACTTGCTCCCCCCACACATACAGACTTGGGTCAGGCACTTGCTCCCCCTACACATAGAGACTTGGGTCAGACACTTGCTCACCACACACATACAGACTTGGGTCAGGCACTTGCTCCCCCCCACACATACAGACTTGGGTCAGGCACTTGCTCCCCCCACACATACAGACTTGGGTCAGGCACTTGCTCCCCCCACACATACAGACACTTGCTCCCCCCACACATACAGACTTGGGTCAGACACTTGCTCCCCCCTCACATACAGACACTTGCTCCCCCCACACATACAGACTTGGGTCAGACACTTGCTCCCCCCACACATACAGACTTGGGCCAGACACTTGCTCCCCCCACACATACAGACTTGGGTCAGACACTTGCTCCCCCCACACATACAGACTTGGGTCAGGCACTTGCTCCCCCCACACATACAGACTTGAGTCAGGTACTTGCTCCCCCCACACATAGAGACTTGGGTCAGGCACTTGCTCCCCCCACACATACAGACTTGGGTCAGGTACTTGCTCCCCCCACACATACAGACTTGGGTCAGACACTTGCTCACCACACACATACAGACTTGGGTCAGGCACTTGCTCCCCCCACACATACAGACTTGGGTCAGGCACTTGCTCCCCCCACACATACAGACTTGGGTCAGACACTTGCTCCCCCCACACATACAGACTTGAGTCAGACACTTGCTCCCCCCACACATACAGACTTGGGTCAGGCACTTGCTCCCCCCACACATACAGACTTGGGTCAGACACTTGCTCCCCCCACACATACAGACTTGGGTCAGGTACTTGCTCCCCCCACACATACAGACTTGGGTCAGGCACTTGCTCCCCCCACACATAGAGACTTGGGTCAGACACTTGCTCACCACACACATACAGACTTGGGTCAGACACTTGCTCCCCCCACACATACAGACTTGGGTCAGGCACTTGCTCCCCCCACACATACAGACTTGGGTCAGGCACTTGCTCCCCCCACACATACAGACTTGGGTCAGGCACTTGCTCCCCCCACACATACAGACTTGGGTCAGGCACTTGCTCCCCCCACACATACAGACTTGGGCCAGACACTTGCTCCCCCCACACATACAGACTTGGGTCAGACACTTGCTCCCCCCACACATACAGACTTGGGTCAGGTACTTGCTCCCCCCACACATACAGACTTGGGTCAGGCACTTGCTCCCCCTACACATAGAGACTTGGGTCAGACACTTGCTCACCACACACATACAGACTTGGGTCAGGCACTTGCTCCCCCCCACACATACAGACTTGGGTCAGGCACTTGCTCCCCCCACACATACAGACTTGGGTCAGGCACTTGCTCCCCCCACACATACAGACACTTGCTCCCCCCACACATACAGACTTGGGTCAGACACTTGCTCCCCCCTCACATACAGACACTTGCTCCCCCCACACATACAGACTTGGGTCAGACACTTGCTCCCCCCACACATACAGACTTGGGTCAGGCACTTGCTCCCCCCACACATACAGACTTGGGTCCGGCACTTGCTCCCCCCACACATACAGACTTGGGTCAGACACTTGCTCCCCCCACACATACAGACTTGGGTCAGACACTTGCTCCCCCCACACATACAGACTTGGGTCAGGCACTTGCTCCCCCCACACAAACAGACTTGGGTCAGACACTTGCTCCCCCCACACATACAGACTTGGGTCAGGTACTTGCTCCCCCCACACATACAGACTTGGGTCAGGCACTTGCTCCCCCCACACATAGAGACTTGGGTCAGACACTTGCTCACCACACACATACAGACTTGGGTCAGACACTTGCTCCCCCCACACATACAGACTTGGGTCAGGCACTTGCTCCCCCCCACACATACAGACTTGGGTCAGACAATTGCTCCCCCCACACATACAGACTTGGGTCAGGCACTTGCTCCCCCCACACATACAGACTTGGGTCAGGCACTTGCTCCCCCCACACATACAGACTTGGGTCAGGCACTTGCTCCCCCCACACATACAGACTTGGGTCAGACACTTGCTCCCCCCACACATACAGACTTGGGTCAGACACTTGCTCCCCACACACATACAGACTTGGGCCAGGCACTTGCTCCCCCCACACATACAGACTTGGGTCAGACACTTGCTCCCCCCACACATACAGACTTGGGTCAGACACTTGCTCCCCCCACACATACAGACTTGGGTCAGGCACTTGCTCCCCCCACACATACAGACTTGGGTCAGGCACTTGCTCCCCCCACACATACAGACTTGGGTCAGGCACTTGCTCCCCCCACACATACAGACTTGGGGCAGGCACTTGCTCCCCCCACACATACAGACACTTGCTCCCCCCACACATACAGACTTGGGTCAGACACTTGCTCCCCCCTCACATACAGACACTTGCTCCCCCCACACATACAGACTTGGGTCAGACACTTGCTCCCCCCACACATACAGACTTGGGTCAGACACTTGCTCCCCCCACACATACAGACTTGGGTCAGACACTTGCTCACCACACACATACAGACTTGGGTCAGGCACTTGCTCCCCCCCACACATACAGACTTGGGTCAGGCACTTGCTCCCCCCACACATACAGACTTGGGTCAGGCACTTGCTCCCCCCACACATACAGACTTGGGTCAGGCACTTGCTCCCCCCACACATACAGACTTGGGTCAGACACTTGCTCCCCCCACACATACAGACTTGGGTCAGACACTTGCTCCCCCCACACATACAGACTTGGGTCAGGCACTTGCTCCCCCCACACATACAGACTTGGGTCAGACACTTGCTCCCCCCACACATACAGACTTGGGTCAGACACTTGCTCCCCCCACACATACAGACTTGGGTCAGGCACTTGCTCCACCCCACACATACAGACACTTGCTCCCCCCACACATACAGACTTGGGTCAGACACTTGCTCCCCCCTCACATACAGACACTTGCTCCCCCCACACATACAGACTTGGGTCAGACACTTGCTCCCCCCACACATACAGACTTGGGTCAGACACTTGCTCACCCCACACATACAGACTTGGATCAGGTACTTGCTCCCCCCACACATACAGACTTGGGTCAGGTACTTGCTCCCCCCACACATAGAGACTTGGGTCAGGTACTTGCTCCCCCCACACATAGAGACTTGGGTCAGGTACTTGCTCCCCCCACACATACAGACTTGGGTCAGACACTTGCTCACCACACACATACAGACTTGGGTCAGGCACTTGCTCCCCCCACACATACAGACTTGGGTCAGGCACTTGCTCCCCCCACACATACAGACTTGGGTCAGACACTTGCTCCCCCCACACATACAGACTTGGGTCAGGCACTTGCTCCCCCCACACATACAGACTTGGGTCAGACACTTGCTCCCCCCACACATACAGACTTGGGTCAGACACTTGCTCCCCCCACACATACAGACTTGGGTCAGGCACTTGCTCCCCCCACACATACAGACTTGGGTCAGGCACTTGCTCCCCCCACACAAACAGACTTGGGCCAGGCACTTGCTCCCCCCACACATACAGACTTGGGTCAGGCACTTGCTCCCCCCACACATACAGACTTGGGTCAGACACTTGCTCCCCCCACACCTACAGACTTGCTCCCCCCACACATACAGACTTGGGTCAGGCACTTGCTCCCCCCACACATACAGACTTGGGTCAGGCACTTGCTCCCCCCACACATACAGACTTGGGTCAGGCACTTGCTCCCCCACACATACAGACTTGGGTCAGACACTTGCTCCCCCCACACATACAGACTTGGGTCAGGCACTTGCTCCCCCCACACATACAGACTTGGGCCAGGCACTTGCTCCCCCCACACATACAGACTTGGGCCAGGCACTTGCTCCCCCCACACATACAGACTTGGGTCAGACACTTGCCCCCCCCCACACCTACAGACTTGGGTCAGGCACTTGCTCCCCCCACACATACAGACTTGGGTCAGGCACTTTCTCCCCCCACACATACAGACTTGGGTCAGGCACTTGCTCCCCCCCACACATACAGACTTGGGTCAGGCACTTGCTCCCCCCACACATACAGACTTGGGTCAGGCACTTGCTCCCCCCACACATACAGGCTTGGGTCAGGCACTTGCTCCCCCCACACATACAGACTTGGGTCAGGCACTTGCTCCCCCCACACATACAGACTTGGGTCAGGCACTTGCTCCCCCCACACATACAGACACTTGCTCCCCCCACACATACAAACTTGGGTCAGACACTTGCTCCCCCCTCACATACAGACACTTGCTCCCCCCACACATACAGACTTGGGTCAGACACTTGCTCCCCCCACACATACAGACTTGGGCCAGACACTTGCTCCCCCCACACATACAGACTTGGGTCAGACACTTGCTCCCCCCACACATACAGACTTGGGTCAGGCACTTGCTCCCCCCACACATACAGACTTGGGTCAGACACTTGCTCCCCACACACATACAGACTTGGGTCAGGTACTTGCTCCCCCCACACATACAGACTTGGGTCAGGCACTTGCTCCCCCTACACATAGAGACTTGGGTCAGACACTTGCTCCCCCCACACATACAGACTTGGGTCAGGTACTTGCTCCCCCCACACATACAGACTTGGGTCAGACACTTGCTCACCACAACACATACAGACTTGGGTCAGGCACTTGCTCCCCCCACACATACAGACTTGGGTCAGGCACTTGCTCCCCCCACACATACAGACTTGGGTCAGACACTTGCTCCCCCCACACATACAGACTTGGGTCAGACACTTGCTCCCCCCACACATACAGACTTGGGTCAGGCACTTGCTCCCCCCACACATACAGACTTGGGTCAGACACTTGCTCCCCCCACACATACAGACTTGGGTCAGGTACTTGCTCCCCCCACACATACAGACTTGGGTCAGGCACTTGCTCCCCCCACACATAGAGACTTGGGTCAGACACTTGCTCACCACACACATACAGACTTGGGTCAGACACTTGCTCCCCCCACACATACAGACTTGGGTCAGGCACTTGCTCCCCCCACACATACAGACTTGGGTCAGGCACTTGCTCCCCCCACACATACAGACTTGGGTCAGGCACTTGCTCCCCCCACACATACAGACTTGGGTCAGGCACTTGCTCCCCCCACACATACAGACTTGGGCCAGACACTTGCTCCCCCCACACATACAGACTTGGGTCAGACACTTGCTCCCCCCCACACATACAGACTTGGGTCAGGTACTTGCTCCCCACCCACACATACAGACTTGGGTCAGGCACTTGCTCCCCCCCTACACATAGAGACTTGGGTCAGACACTTGCTCACCACACACATACAGACTTGGGTCAGGCACTTGCTCCCCCCCACACATACAGACTTGGGTCAGGCACTTGCTCCCCCCACACATACAGACTTGGGTCAGGCACTTGCTCCCCCCACACATACAGACACTTGCTCCCCCCACACATACAGACTTGGGTCAGACACTTGCTCCCCCCCTCACATACAGACACTTGCTCCCCCCACACATACAGACTTGGGTCAGACACTTGCTCCCCCCACACATACAGACTTGGGTCAGGCACTTGCTCCCCCCACACATACAGACTTGGGTCCGGCACTTGCTCCCCCCACACATACAGACTTGGGTCAGACACTTGCTCCCCCCACACATACAGACTTGGGTCAGACACTTGCTCCCCCCCACACATACAGACTTGGGTCAGGCACTTGCTCCCCCCACACAAACAGACTTGGGTCAGACACTTGCTCCCCCCACACATACAGACTTGGGTCAGGTACTTGCTCCCCCCACACATACAGACTTGGGTCAGGCACTTGCTCCCCCCACACATAGAGACTTGGGTCAGACACTTGCTCACCACACACATACAGACTTGGGTCAGACACTTGCTCCCCCCACACATACAGACTTGGTCAGGCACTTGCTCCCCCCCACACATACAGACTTGGGTCAGACAATTGCTCCCCCCACACATACAGACTTGGGTCAGGCACTTGCTCCCCCCACACATACAGACTTGGGTCAGGCACTTGCTCCCCCCACACATACAGACTTGGGTCAGGCACTTGCTCCCCCCACACATACAGACTTGGGTCAGACACTTGCTCCCCCCACACATACAGACTTGGGTCAGACACTTGCTCCCCACACACATACAGACTTGGGCCAGGCACTTGCTCCCCCCACACATACAGACTTGGGTCAGACACTTGCTCCCCCCACACATACAGACTTGGGTCAGACACTTGCTCCCCCCACACATACAGACTTGGGTCAGGCACTTGCTCCCCCCACACATACAGACTTGGGTCAGGCACTTGCTCCCCCCACACATACAGACTTGGGCCAGGCACTTGCTCCCCCCACACATACAGACTTGGGTCAGGCACTTGCTCCCCCCACACATACAGACTTGGGTCAGACACTTGCTCCTCCCACACATACAGACTTGGGTCAGGCACTTGCTCCCCCCACACATACAGACTTGGGTCAGGCACTTGCTCCCCCCACACATACAGACTTGGGTCAGGCACTTGCTCCCCCCACACATACAGACCACTTGCTCCCCCCACACATACAGACTTGGGTCAGACACTTGCTCCCCCCCACTCACATACAGACTTGGGTCAGCACTTGCTCCCCCCACACATACAGACTTGGTCAGACCCTTGCTCCCCCCACACATACAGACTTGGGTCAGGACACTTGCTCCCCCCACACATACAGACTTGGTCAGACACTTGCTCCCCCCACACATACAGACTTGGGTCAGACACTTGCTCCCACCACACATACAGACTTGGGTCAGGCACTTGCTCCCCCCACACATACAGACTTGGGTCAGGCACTTGCTCCCCCCACACATACAGACTTGGGTCAGGCACTTGCTCCCCCCCACACATACAGACTTGGGTCAGACACTTGCTCCCCCCACACATACAGACTTGGGTCAGACACTTGCTCCCCCCACACATACAGACTTGGTCAGACACTTGCTCCCCCCACACATACAGACTTGGGTCAGACACTTGCTCCCCCCACACATACAGACTTGGGTCAGGCACTTGCTCCACCCCACACATACAGACAACTTGCTCCCCCCACACATACAGACTTGGGTCAGACACTTGCTCCCACCCCTCACATACAGACACTTGCTCCCCCCACACATACAGACTTGGGTCAGACACTTGCTCCCCCAACTTGCCCCACACATACAGACTTGG
>JAQNBH010000012.1:102339-167339 GCA_028752905.1 Cladorhizidae sp. MBARI D1340-BT2
AGAGCGCTCGCTTGCAATTGAAGGCTTATAGCGGAGTGAGACAATTGCGAAGCGTTTGCGCTTCAGCACCGCTACGTGGACGGTTTATCTAATTTGCTACCGTTGGTTTCCGTTGGGACTGCTAGCGTTTACGGTTTGCATTTATTTGCGTTTACGGTTGGCATTTTTTAACGTTGAACGCAACGCAACCGGCATGTTTTTTTGGCGTGTACTGTAAGTATATATACATAGTTAATAGAAGTAAACCCAATAGCTACTCCATACTTACCTTCTCTTAGAGTGGTAATGGCAAAGATCTACAAAGTGGTGGATCCTCTTAGGTCTCAGGCATCAGCGCAAGTTCTGGTAACTGACTGGAGCAAGTGCTTTCTGTGCCAGGAAGATTCAACAGAGGCTCTTCAGTGTCCAGCTGAGTCCCGTCGTGGCACACAGGGGGTAGGCTACTCAACAATTGCAGATCTTCTGAAGGGTTTTAGTGCCATAGGTTGCTTGCCAAAGACCTTAAATTTGTCACGGCTTGATGATGGTGAGGGCGTTGAGGCTACACTAAAGAAGCACTTGGCCAGGTGGCATGATTCGTGTAGACTTCGGTACAATAAAACCCAGCTACGATAAGCAGAGAAGAGAAAGAGACTGGTAGATGATGATGATGGTGATGCGGAAGCCTGTATGAGATTTAGTCGTAGGTGTTCAGAAGATTTGCGTACGTCCATTGAGACATGTTTCTTTTGCGGTAAGCCTGCACCTGCACCTGCTGGAAGGTCCTTAAGCAAAGCATCAACTTTTGGAGTAGACATCAAGGTGAGACAATGTGCCATCAAACTACAGGACGAGCAACTGCTTGCTAAACTGAGCTCAGGTGACCTGATTGCACAAGTTGCCCAGTATCATGTTCAGTGTCTGGCATCATTGTACAACAGAGCAAGGGATTCCGAAACAAAAAAATGTCATGATTTTGATGCTGATGATGTGAACCATGGTATAGCATTTGCTGAACTGGTGTCGTACATTGAAGATACTTTCATGGATGATCTTATTGCACCTGTCTTCAAACTCAAAGATCTGGTGAACCTCTACAGCACAAGGCTAAAACAGCTTGGAACTGATGTAACTGGACGCATTCACTCCACCAAGCTCAAAGACAGACTACTGGGATATTTTCCTGACATGGAAGCTCACAAGCAAGGACGAGAAGTAGTCCTCATTTCTAACAAAGATATTGGATCTGCACTGAGGAAGGCTTGTGAGCATGATGCTGACAACGATGCCTTTCATCTTGCCAGGGCTGCTAAGATAGTAAGAAGAGACATGTTCAAGTTGAAAAACCAATTCAATGGTTTGTTTGAAATGAAATACCAGAGAAAATCCGTCCCAAGGGGAAAGGGGGTGAGGAGACGTGTTAAGCCATCATGTGCAGTTCCTGGAAATTGGTCAGCATTTCTCCGAATTGCAGACAACAAATCTGAGTTGTTCTCCTATTTGGTTACAATGGCAGTCGGCATTAATACTAGCAAGCAGGTTATCTCCACGCATCATGTCAATGTGATTTGTAAGAATCGGCAAGATATCTCGTCTCTAGCTCCATGCACCCATGAGAAGGCTGACACCCGCATGTTCCTCCATCTGGAGGATGCTGTGTGGGATGGACACAACAAAGTGTCAATACGCACAGTAGACACTGATGTTGTAGTTTTGCAGTAACATCAGCTCAACGGCTTGACCTTGCTGAATTGTGGATTGCCTTTGGTGTTGGGAAGAATTTTCGGTTCTTTGCTGCACATGAAATAGCCAAGGTACTTGGTCCTGATAAGTGCATTGCATTGCCAATGTTCCATGCCTTCACTGGATGCGACACAGTTACTTTCTTGGGAGGCAAAGGCAAGAAAACTGCGTGGGACACTTGGAAGGCATACAAAGAGGTGACTCCAGCATTCTCTGCCTTGGCAGCTAGACCAACTCCACAAACCGTCCAGGAATGGCTTGGACCACTTGAGCGATTCGTAATTTTGCTGTACGACCGTTCCAGTAGCCAGGAGTGTGTAAATGAGGCTAGGAAACAGCTCTTCACCCAGAAAGGGAGGGCAATTGAGTGTTTGCCACCTACGCAGGCTGCACTTACCCAGCACATCAAGAGGGCTGCTTACCAGGCTGGTTACTGCTGGGCCCAGATGGTAATCAAGGCCCCCGAACTTCCATCACCAAATGAATGGGGATGGAAGAAGACCGACGAAGGCTGGGAAGCACACCGGACAACATGACCAGAAGCTGCACAAGCTTGTAGGGAGCTGATAAAATGTAGCTGCAAGAAGAGTCACTGCAAGTGCAAGAAAGCTGCTCTACCATGCACATCACTTTGCTTTTGTGGTGGCAATTGCACTGACTAAACTTCTCTTCCATCTCATAATGACTTTCTAGCATATTTACCTTGACACAGTTAGTTTATAATCAGTACATCATATTCCTATAGTGATTATTGCATTGACGATTATAACTATTGACAGCCATTTTGAAAAAACGGTAGCCATTTTTCTCACAGGACATATCTGCGATGTCCCTATAGCCAAAAATCCTTTTCATATAATGCTTTAGCACTGTACAAAGTTTCATGCTTTTATCGTTAAAAGCACAATCGTTGCACATATTTGCTGTACTACTAGGACTAGAGCTAGGACTAGAGCTAGGACTAGAGCTGGGACTAGAGCTAGGACTAGAGCTAGGACTAGAGCTGGGACTAGAGCTAGGACTAGAGCTGGGACTAGAGCTACATGTAGGACTAGAGCTAGGACTAGAGCTAGGACTAGAGCTGGGACTAGAGCTAGGACTAGAGCTGGGACTAGAGCTACATGTAGGACTAGAGCTAGGACTAGAGCTAGGGACTAGAGCTAGGACTAGAGCTAGGACTAGAGCTAGGACTAGAGCTAGGACTAGAGCTAGGACTAGAGCTAGGACTAGAGCTAGGACTAGAGCTGGGACTAGAGCTAGGACTAGAGCTAGAGCTAGGACTAGAGCTGGGACTAGAGCTGGGACTAGAGCTAGAGCTGGGACTAGAGCTGGGACTAGAGCTAGGACTAGAGCTAGGACTAGAGCTAGGACTAGAGCTAGGACTAGAGCTAGGACTAGAGCTGGGACTAGAGCTAGGACTAGAGCTAGGACTAGAGCTAGGACTAGAGCTAGGACTAGAGCTAGGACTAGAGCTGGGACTAGAGCTGGGACTAGAGCTAGAGCTGGGACTAGAGCTGGGACTAGAGCTAGGACTAGAGCTAGGACTAGAGCTAGGACTAGAGCTGGGACTAGAGCTAGCACTAGAGCTAGGACTAGAGCTAGGACTAGAGCTAGGAGACTAGAGCCGGGACTAGAGCTAGGACTAGAGCTAGGAGACTAGAGCCGGGACTAGAGCTGAGACTAGAGCTGAGACTAGAGCTAGGACTAGAGCTAGGACTAGAGCTAGAGCTAGGACTAGAGCTGGGACTAGAGCTAGGACTAGAGCTAGAGCTGGGACTAGAGCTGGGACTAGAGCTGGGACTAGAGCTATGACTAGAGCTAGGACTAGAGCTAGGACTAGAGCTAGGACTAGAGCTGGGACTAGAGCTACATGTAGGACTAGAGCTAGGACTAGAGCTAGGACTAGAGCTGGGACTAGAGCTAGGACTAGAGCTAGGACTAGAGCTAGGACTAGAGCTGGGACTAGAGCTAGGACTAGAGCTAGGACTAGAGCTAGGACTAGAGCTAGGACTAGAGCTACATGTAGGACTAGAGCTAGGACTAGAGCTGGGACTAGAGCTGGGACTAGAGCTAGGACTAGAGCTAGGACTAGAGCTAGGACTAGAGCTGGGACTAGAGCTAGGACTAGAGCTGGGACTAGAGCTACATGTAGGACTAGAGCTAGGACTAGAGCTAGGACTAGAGCTGGGACTAGAGCTAGGACTAGAGCTAGGACTAGAGCTAGGACTAGAGCTAGGACTAGAGCTACATGTAGGACTAGAGCTAGGACTAGAGCTAGGGACTAGAGCTAGGACTAGAGCTAGGACTAGAGCTGGGACTAGAGCTAGGACTAGAGCTGGGACTAGAGCTGGGACTAGAGCTGGGACTAGAGCTGGGACTAGAGCCGGGACTAGAGCTGGGACTAGAGCTAGGACTAGAGCTGGGACTAGAGCTGGGACTAGAGCTAGGACTAGAGCTGGGACTAGAGCCGGGACTAGAGCTGAGACTAGAGCTAGGACTAGAGCTAGGACTAGAGCTAGGACTAGAGCTAGGACTAGAGCTGGGACTAGAGCTAGGACTAGAGCTGGGACTAGAGCTGGGACTAGAGCCGGGACTAGAGCTGGGACTAGAGCTGGGACTAGAGCTGGGACTAGAGCTGGGACTAGAGCTGGGACTAGAGCCGGGACTAGAGCTGAGACTAGAGCTAGGACTAGAGCTGGGACTAGAGCTAGGACTAGAGCTAGAGCTGGGACTAGAGCTGGGACTAGAGCCGGGACTAGAGCTGGGACTAGAGCCGGGACTAGAGCTGAGACTAGAGCTAGGACTAGAGCTAGGACTAGAGCTGGGACTAGAGCTGGGACTAGAGCTAGAGCTGGGACTAGAGCTGGGACTAGAGCTACATGTAGGACTAGAGCTAGGACTAGAGCTAGCACTAGAGCTGGGACTAGAGCTGGGACTAGAGCTAGGACTAGAGCTAGGACTAGAGCTAGGACTAGAGCTAGGACTAGAGCTAGGACTAGAGCTAGGACTAGAGCTAGGACTAGAGCTAGGACTAGAGCTAGGACTAGAGCTAGGACTAGAGCTAGGACTAGAGCTGGGACTAGAGCCGGGACTAGAGCTAGGACTAGAGCTGGGACTAGAGCTAGGACTAGAGCTAGGACTAGAGCTAGCACTAGAGCTAGGACTAGAGCTAGCACTAGAGCTAGGACTAGAGCTAGGACTAGAGCTGGGACTAGAGCTAGGACTAGAGCTAGGGACTAGAGCTAGGACTAGAGCTGGGACTAGAGCTAGGACTAGAGCTAGGACGGGACTAGAACTAGAGAGTATCCATAGCAAGAGGGAGCTTACTCTCTTCAATGATGTGGTTAGGTAGTCAGACAGTGGCCACTGAAGGTTGATGGTTGCCATGGCCATGTGAAAAATATTGAATTCATGAGCTAATGAAGTGTGCATTCCTACTGAAGTCAGGATAGTGGCCAGGTCTACTGCAGCTGCAAGCACCTACAGACTCCACAGACTGGAGAGTGGCCAGGTTGAGTGAGGCTGAGTGACTTACCTGACCAGCCATGATGAGGCATCTCTGAGCAGAGAGGCTGAGTGACTTACCTGACCAGCCATGATGAGGCATCTCTGAGCAGAGAGGCTGAGTGACTTACCTGACCAGCCATGATGAGGCATCTCTGAGCAGAGAGGCTGAGTGACTTACCTGACCAGCCATGATGAGGCATCTCTGAGCAGAGAGGCTGAGTGACTTACCTGACCAGCCATGATGAGGCATCTCTGAGCAGAGAGGCTGAGTGACTTACCTGACCAGCCATGCTGAGGCACCTCTGAGCAGAGAGGCTGAGTGACTCACCTGACCAGCCATGATGAGGCAATCTCTGAGAAGGATGGCCACAATTGGCAAGTACTGAGGTACTGTACTTGGGTGATGGAGGCTTTGAGGAGCCTTTAAAATATTTTAAAGACATAAAACCATCTCCTTGTCATGCTAGAGAGTGCATCTGGTTTGTGCATCTATTCTGGTAGTCTTCACATGTCTCAAGGAGATACTGACTCACACATACACACAAGTTCTATATAATTACCCTGGCCCGATGAATCCTTTCTTGGCCAGCTCCGTGGTGAGTCTGCGAGTGATACGCTCCAACTCCGGCACCTGGGGACACCACACAGGGTGGAACAACACAGCAAACAGCACTAACAACAATGGATACCTGGGGACACCACACAGGGTGGAACAACACTCCAGACAGCACTAACAACAATGGACACCTGGGGACACCACACAGGGTGGAACAACACACCAGACAGCACTAACAACAATGGATACCTGGGGACACCACACACGGTGGAACAACACAGCAAACAGCACTAACAACAATGGACACCTGGGGACACCACACAGGGTGGAACAACACAGCAAACAGCACTAACAACAATGGACACCTGGGGACACCACACAGGGTGGAACAACACACCAGACAGCACTAACAACAATGGACACCTGGGGACACCACACAGGGTGGAACAACACAGCAAACAGCACTAACAACAATGGACACCTGGGGATACCACACAGGGTGGAACAACACAGCAAACAGCACTAACAACAATGGATACATGGGGACACCCACACAGGGTGGAACAACACTAATGAGAGCGGGCAGAAGTCTTGTGTGGAAGATTAGAGAGTGCGTTAATAAGAGACTAACATCCTTGCATAATGCATGAGCAGTCTGCGTACTTACCGAGTACTTGGTGGGGTCAATCTTGACCCCGGCCTTCGAGCCTCCGAAGGGAACGTTAGCCATGGCACACTTGAAGGTCATGAGAGTGGCCAATGCACGCACGTCGTCCTCTGTGACATCCGCGCTGTACCTCAGCCCTCCTTTACATGGAGTCCGATGCTGACTGTGTTGTGCCCGCCAGGCGTCTATCACCTCCACACTCCCATTATCCCTACACACACACACACACACACACTCACACCTTACACAGTGACACATCTTATCACCCCCATAATCACACACACACACACACATCATATTGCCATGACAAGAGGGAGGAGCTTTAGAGAGCCTACATGTTCGTCAGCCATGATGTGTGGGGGCACTGAGGTGTCCAGCATGGAGGAGACATCTCTGGTGGGAACACATGTAGAGGTGTGTCAGCCATGATGTGTCGGGGCACTGAGGTGTCCAGCATGGAGGAGACATCTCTGGTGGGGACACATGTAGAGGTGTGTCAGCCATGATGTGTGGGGGCACTGAGGTGTCCAGCATGGAGGAGACATCTCTGGTGGGGACACTTGTAGAGGTGTGTCAGCCATGATGTGTGGGGGCACTGAGGTGTCCAGCATGGAGGAGACATCTCTGGTGGGGACACATGTAGAGGTGTGTCAGCCATGATGTGTGGGGGCACTGAGGTGTCCAGCATGGAGGAGACATCTCTGGTGGGGACACATGTAGAGGTGTGTCAGCCATGATGTGTCGGGGCACTGAGGTGTCCAGCATGGAGGAGACATCTCTGGTGGGGACACATGTAGAGGTGTGTCAGCCATGATGTGTGGGGGCACTGAGGTGTCCAGCATGGAGGAGACATCTCTGGTGGGGACACATGTAGAGGTGTGTCAGCCATGATGTGTGGAGGCACTGAGGTGTCCAGCATGGAGGAGACATCTCTGGTGGGGACACATGTAGAGGTGTGTCAGCCATGATGTGTGGGGGCACTGAGGTGTCCAGCATGGAGGAGACATCTCTGGTGGGGACACATGTAGAGGTGTGTCAGCCATGATGTGTGGGGGCACTGAGGTGCCATTAGCGAGCCACTGAATGGGCTACATATTGGGACCATAGCCTAAGTTAAAACCCGTGGTCAGACACTTTCACATTATCCTATCAAGCGAGCACTGGCATAACCCCTCCCTCCCCATCATCGGGCAATGTGGGTGGCTGCACAGTAGCACGGACTAATCTATATGCATACCATTCCTGCTGAACCCCCCCCCCCCCCGTTGAAATATCCTGGATGAATCCCTGCAGAGGGTGTGGTCTAGACGACCTGAGCAGCAAGTGCTGAAATGACCCTTGCCTGAAGATGTCAGATACCTCAAGAGCTGAGCTGCATGTCTCAGAATGCTATTACTAGCGCATGTGCTTGGAGTGTACATATAGGCCTATCACACTCACCTGTGTATGGGGTACGCTACGTGTAACACTGCATTACACGGCAGGATGAGACTCAGCACATCAGACACACGCTGCTCCTTCACTTTGTCAGAGAGACGTCTCTTGTCTTGCTGGATGATGCTGCTGTGAGCCACCTTGGTCGCCTGGGCAACAGACAACAGGTGCATACACATGAGCTGGTTCCACCTCTAGCACACACATCTCTACCTGTTGGTGTAGCTGGCACTGCTACCAGCACACATGTGCACACACATATCTACCTGTTGGTGTAGCTGGCACTGCTACCAGCACACATGTGCACACACATATCTACCTGTTGGTGTAGGTGGCACTACCACCAGCACACATGTGCACACACATCTCTACCTGTTGGTGTAGGTGGCACTACCACCAGCACACATGTGCACACACATCTCTACCTGTTGGTGTAGCTGGCATTGCTACCAGCACACATGTCCACACACATCTCTACCTGTTGGTGTGACTGGCTCTGCTACCAGCACACATGTGCACACACATCTCTACCTGTTGGTATAGCTGGCACTGCTACCAGCACACATGTGCACACACATCTCTACCTGTTGGTGTAGCTGGCACTGCTACCAGCACACATGTGCACACACATCTCTACCTGTTGGTGTAGCTGGCACTGCTACCAGCACACATGTGCACACACATCTCTACCTGTTGGCACTGCTACCAGCACACATGTCCACACACATCTCTACCTGTTGGTGTAGCTGGCACTGCTACCAGCACACATGTGCACACACATCTCTACCTGTTTGTGTAGCTGGCTAGCACACATGTGCACACACATCGCACACACATCTCTACCTGTTGGTGTGGCTGGCACTGCTACCAGCACACATGTCCACACATAATTATCTCTACCTGTTGGTGTAACATACTTTCTTGGCGAACTTTAATACCATATCGGTGAAGGGTAAGTTGTCATCTTCATCGTCATTAATGAGAGAAGAAGTGTACCTCCAGCGAGCAGAGACACCTGAGCAAGCCAAAGACAACAGTCACACCATCACAGGCCATGCAAGTCATAGTCACCTGACCAACATCATGCCATCTCGTCTCACACCAAAGCCTTTCCCAAATCCCCTCCCATCATTCTCGCCGCGACTACTAAAATAAACTCCTCACAGCTGACAAGTTCTGACACTATCAAGAGGCTCTTTAAAATATCCTACACAAGGTGGGTGTGGCCTCTCCAATAGTCAGGTGCATGACCTCCCACTTACCTATACCTATGAGAAGGTAGGCGTGGCCTAGAGTCAGGTGCATGACCTCCCACTAACCTATACCTATGAGAAGGTAGGTGTGGCCTGGAGTCAGGTGCATGACCTCCCACTTACCTATACCTATGAGAAGGTAGGTGTGGCCTAGAGTCAGTGCATGACCTCCCACTTACCTATACCTATGAGAAGGTAGGCGTGGCCTAGAGTCAGGTGCATGACCTCCCACTAACCTATACCTATGAGAAGGTAGGTGTGGCCTGGAGTCAGGTGCATGACCTCCCACTTACCTATACCTATGAGAAGGTAGGTGTGGCCTAGAGTCAGTGCATGACCTCCCACTTACCTATACCTATGAGAAGGTAGGTGTGGCCTGGAGTCAGGTGCATGACCTCCCACTTACCTATACCTATGAGAAGGTAGGTGTGGCCTAGAGTCAGTGCATGACCTCCCACTTACCTATACCTATGAGAAGGTAGGCGTGGCCTAGAGTCAGGTGCATGACCTCCCACTAACCTATACCTATGAGAAGGTAGGTGTGGCCTAGAGTCAGGTGCATGACCTCCCACTAACCTATACCTATGAGAAGGTAGGCGTGGCCTAGAGTCAGGTGCATGACCTCCCACTAACCTATACCTATGAGAAGGTAGGTGTGGCCTGGAGTCAGGTGCATGACCTCCCACTTACCTATACCTATGAGAAGGTAGGTGTGGCCTAGAGTCAGTGCATGACCTCCCACTTACCTATACCTATGAGAAGGTAGGTGTGGCCTAGAGTCAGTGCATGACCTCCCACTTACCTATACCTATGAGAAGGTAGGCGTGGCCTAGAGTCAGGTGCATGACCTCCCACTAACCTATACCTATGAGAAGGTAGGTGTGGCCTAGAGTCAGGTGCATGACCTCCCACTAACCTATACCTATGAGAAGGTAGGCGTGGCCTAGAGTCAGGTGCATGACCTCCCACTAACCTATACCTATGAGAAGGTAGGTGTGGCCTGGAGTCAGGTGCATGACCTCCCACTTACCTATACCTATGAGAAGGTAGGTGTGGCCTGGAGTCAGGTGCATGACCTCCCACTTACCTATACCTATGAGAAGGTAGGTGTGGCCTGGAGTCAGGTGCATGACCTCCCACTTACCTATACCTATGAGAAGGTAGGTGTGGCCTAGAGTCAGTGCATGACCTCCCACTTACCTATACCTATGAGAAGGTAGGTGTGGCCTAGAGTCAGTGCATGACCTCCCACTTACCTATACCTATGAGAAGGTAGGCGTGGCCTAGAGTCAGGTGCATGACCTCCCACTTACCTATACCTATGAGAAGGTAGGTGTGGCCTAGAGTCAGGTGCATGACCTCCCACTTACCTATACCTATGAGAAGGTAGGTGTGGCCTAGAGTCAGTGCATGACCTCCCACTAACCTATACCTATGAGAAGGTAGGTGTGGCCTAGAGTCAGTGCATGACCTCCCACTAACCTATACCTATGAGAAGGTAGGTGTGGCCTAGAGTCAGGTGCATGACCTCCCACTAACCTATACCTATGAGAAGGTAGGCGTGGCCTAGAGTCAGGTGCATGACCTCCCACTAACCTATACCTATGAGAAGGTAGGTGTGGCCTAGAGTCAGGTGCATGACCTCCCACTAACCTATACCTATGAGAAGGTAGGCGTGGCCTAGAGTCAGGTGCATGACCTCCCACTAACCTATACCTATGAGAAGGTAGGTGTGGCCTGGAGTCAGGTGCATGACCTCCCACTTACCTATACCTATGAGAAGGTAGGTGTGGCCTAGAGTCAGTGCATGACCTCCCACTTACCTATACCTATGAGAAGGTAGGCGTGGCCTAGAGTCAGGTGCATGACCTCCCACTTACCTATACCTATGAGAAGGTAGGTGTGGCCTAGAGTCAGTGCATGACCTCCCACTTACCTATACCTATGAGAAGGTAGGCGTGGCCTAGAGTCAGGTGCATGACCTCCCACTAACCTATACCTATGAGAAGGTAGGTGTGGCCTAGAGTCAGGTGCATGACCTCCCACTAACCTATACCTATGAGAAGGTAGGCGTGGCCTAGAGTCAGGTGCATGACCTCCCACTAACCTATACCTATGAGAAGGTAGGTGTGGCCTGGAGTCAGGTGCATGACCTCCCACTAACCTATACCTATGAGAAGGTAGGTGTGGCCTGGAGTCAGGTGCATGACCTCCCACTAACCTATACCTATGAGAAGGTAGGCGTGGCCTAGAGTCAGGTGCATGACCTCCCACTAACCTATACCTATGAGAAGGTAGGCGTGGCCTGGTCCAAAAACAAAACAATGCACACACAAACACACCTGTAGGGGGATACCCCCTTCAACCCTTGGAGCTTATCTATATAGTTAGCCAATTTTTATCAATTTCATACTCGACATGTCTACATGCACACACACACACACACACACACACACACACACACACACACACACAGGTTAATGACTACATGCATACACATAGGTTAATGACTACATGCACACACATAGGTTAATGACTACATGCATACACATAGGTTAATGACTACATGCATACACATAGGTTAATGACTACATGCATACACATAGGTTAATGACTACATGCATACACATAGGTTAATGACTACATGCACACACATAGGTTAATGACTACATGCATACACATAGGTTAATGACTACATGCATACACATAGGTTAATGACTACATGCACACACATAGGTTAATGACTACATGCACACACATAGGTTAATGACTACATGCATACACATAGGTTAATGACTACATGCATACACATAGGTTAATGACTACATGCATACACATAGGTTAATGACTACATGCACACACATAGGTTAATGACTACATGCACACACATAGGTTAATGACTACATGCACACACATAGGTTAATGACTACATGCATACACATAGGTTAATGACTACATGCACACATAGGTTAATGACTACATGCATACACATAGGTTAATGACTACATGCATACACATAGGTTAATGACTACATGCACACACATAGGTTAATGACTACATGCATACACATAGGTTAATGACTACATGCATACACATAGGTTAATGACTACATGCACACACATAGGTTAATGACTACATGCATACACATAGGTTAATGACTACATGCACACACATAGGTTAATGACTACATGCACACACATAGGTTAATGACTACATGCATACACATAGGTTAATGACTACATGCATACACATAGGTTAATGACTACATGCATACACATAGGTTAATGACTACATGCATACACATAGGTTAATGACTACATGCATACACATAGGTTAATGACTACATGCACACACATAGGTTAATGACTACATGCATACACATAGGTTAATGACTACATGCACACACATAGGTTAATGACTACATGCACACACATAGGTTAATGACTACATGCATACACATAGGTTAATGACTACATGCATACACATAGGTTAATGACTACATGCATACACATAGGTTAATGACTACATGCATACACATAGGTTAATGACTACATGCACACACATAGGTTAATGACTACATGCATACACATAGGTTAATGACTACATGCATACACATAGGTTAATGACTACATGCATACACATAGGTTAATGACTACATGCATACACATAGGTTAATGACTATGCACACACATAGGTTAATGACTACATGCATACACATAGGTTAATGACTACATGCACACACATAGGTTAATGACTACATGCATACACATAGGTTAATGACTACATGCATACACATAGGTTAATGACTACATGCACACACATAGGTTAATGACTACATGCATACACATAGGTTAATGACTACATGCACACACATAGGTTAATGACTACATGCACACACATAGGTTAATGACTACATGCATACACATAGGTTAATGACTACATGCACACACATAGGTTAATGACTACATGCATACACATAGGTTAATGACTACATGCACACACATAGGTTAATGACTACATGCATACACATAGGTTAATGACTACATGCACACACATAGGTTAATGACTACATGCACACACATAGGTTAATGACTACATGCACACACATAGGTTAATGACTACATGCACACACATAGGTTAATGACTACATGCATACACATAGGTTAATGACTACATGCACACACATAGGTTAATGACTACATGCATACACATAGGTTAATGACTACATGCATACACATAGGTTAATGACTACATGCATACACATAGGTTAATGACTACATGCATACACATAGGTTAATGACTACATGCATACACATAGGTTAATGACTACATGCATACACATAGGTTAATGACTACATGCACACACATAGGTTAATGACTACATGCATACACATAGGTTAATGACTACATGCATACACATAGGTTAATGACTACATGCACACACATAGGTTAATGACTACATGCACACACATAGGTTAATGACTACATGCACACATAGGTTAATGACTACATGCACACACATAGGTTAATGACTACATGCATACACATAGGTTAATGACTACATGCATACACATAGGTTAATGACTACATGCACACACATAGGTTAATGACTACATGCACACACATAGGTTAATGACTACATGCATACACATAGGTTAATGACTACATGCACACACATAGGTTAATGACTACATGCATACACATAGGTTAATGACTACATGCATACACATAGGTTAATGACTACATGCACACACATAGGTTAATGACTACATGCATACACATAGGTTAATGACTACATGCACACACATAGGTTAATGACTACATGCATACACATAGGTTAATGACTACATGCATACACATAGGTTAATGACTACATGCACACACATAGGTTAATGACTACATGCATACACATAGGTTAATGACTACATGCATACACATAGGTTAATGACTACATGCACACACATAGGTTAATGACTACATGCATACACATAGGTTAATGACTACATGCACACACATAGGTTAATGACTACATGCATACACATAGGTTAATGACTACATGCATACACATAGGTTAATGACTACATGCACACACATAGGTTAATGACTACATGCATACACATAGGTTAATGACTACATGCATACACATAGGTTAATGACTACATGCACACACATAGGTTAATGACTACATGCACACACATAGGTTAATGACTACATGCACACATAGGTTAATGACTACATGCATACACATAGGTTAATGACTACATGCACACACATAGGTTAATGACTACATGCATACACATAGGTTAATGACTACATGCACACACATAGGTTAATGACTACATGCACACACATAGGTTAATGACTACATGCACACATAGGTTAATGACTACATGCACACACATAGGTTAATGACTACATGCACACACATAGGTTAATGACTACATGCACACACATAGGTTAATGACTACATGCATACACATAGGTTAATGACTACATGCACACACATAGGTTAATGACTACATGCACACACATAGGTTAATGACTACATGCACACACATAGGTTAATGACTACATGCACACACATAGGTTAATGACTACATGCATACACATAGGTTAATGACTACATGCACACACATAGGTTAATGACTACATGCATACACATAGGTTAATGACTACATGCATACACATAGGTTAATGACTACATGCATACACATAGGTTAATGACTACATGCATACACATAGGTTAATGACTACATGCATACACATAGGTTAATGACTACATGCATACACATAGGTTAATGACTACATGCATACACATAGGTTAATGACTACATGCACACACATAGGTTAATGACTACATGCATACACATAGGTTAATGACTACATGCATACACATAGGTTAATGACTACATGCACACACATAGGTTAATGACTACATGCATACACATAGGTTAATGACTACATGCATACACATAGGTTAATGACTACATGCATACACATAGGTTAATGACTACATGCACACACATAGGTTAATGACTACATGCATACACATAGGTTAATGACTACATGCACACACATAGGTTAATGACTACATGCATACACATAGGTTAATGACTACATGCACACACATAGGTTAATGACTACATGCATACACATAGGTTAATGACTACATGCATACACATAGGTTAATGACTACATGCACACACATAGGTTAATGACTACATGCATACACATAGGTTAATGACTACATGCATACACATAGGTTAATGACTACATGCACACACATAGGTTAATGACTACATGCATACACATAGGTTAATGACTACATGCACACACATAGGTTAATGACTACATGCATACACATAGGTTAATGACTACATGCACACACATAGGTTAATGACTACATGCACACACATAGGTTAATGACTACATGCATACACATAGGTTAATGACTACATGCACACACATAGGTTAATGACTACATGCACACACATAGGTTAATGACTACATGCACACACATAGGTTAATGACTACATGCACACACATAGGTTAATGACTACATGCATACACATAGGTTAATGACTACATGCACACACATAGGTTAATGACTACATGCATACACATAGGTTAATGACTACATGCACACACATAGGTTAATGACTACATGCACACACATAGGTTAATGACTACATGCACACACATAGGTTAATGACTACATGCACACACATAGGTTAATGACTACATGCATACACATAGGTTAATGACTACATGCATACACATAGGTTAATGACTACATGCATACACATAGGTTAATGACTACATGCATACACATAGGTTAATGACTACATGCACACACATAGGTTAATGACTACATGCACACACATAGGTTAATGACTACGTGCACACACATAGGTTAATGACTACATGCATACACATAGGTTAATGACTACATGCACACACATAGGTTAATGACTACATGCACACACATAGGTTAATGACTACATGCATACACATAGGTTAATGACTACATGCATACACATAGGTTAATGACTACATGCATACACATAGGTTAATGACTACATGCATACACATAGGTTAATGACTACATGCACACACATAGGTTAATGACTACATGCATACACATAGGTTAATGACTACATGCATACACATAGGTTAATGACTACATGCACACACATAGGTTAATGACTACATGCATACACATAGGTTAATGACTACATGCATACACATAGGTTAATGACTACATGCATACACATAGGTTAATGACTACATGCACACACATAGGTTAATGACTACATGCATACACATAGGTTAATGACTACATGCACACACATAGGTTAATGACTACATGCATACACATAGGTTAATGACTACATGCATACACATAGGTTAATGACTACATGCACACACATAGGTTAATGACTACATGCACACACATAGGTTAATGACTACATGCACACACATAGGTTAATGACTACATGCATACACATAGGTTAATGACTACATGCACACACATAGGTTAATGACTACATGCATACACATAGGTTAATGACTACATGCACACACATAGGTTAATGACTACATGCATACACATAGGTTAATGACTACATGCATACACATAGGTTAATGACTACATGCATACACATAGGTTAATGACTACATGCATACACATAGGTTAATGACTACATGCATACACATAGGTTAATGACTACATGCATACACATAGGTTAATGACTACATGCATACACATAGGTTAATGACTACATGCACACACATAGGTTAATGACTACATGCACACACATAGGTTAATGACTACATGCATACACATAGGTTAATGACTACATGCATACACATAGGTTAATGACTACATGCACACACATAGGTTAATGACTACATGCATACACATAGGTTAATGACTACATGCATACACATAGGTTAATGACTACATGCACACACATAGGTTAATGACTACATGCATACACATAGGTTAATGACTACATGCATACACATAGGTTAATGACTACATGCATACACATAGGTTAATGACTATGCACACACATAGGTTAATGACTACATGCATACACATAGGTTAATGACTACATGCACACACATAGGTTAATGACTACATGCATACACATAGGTTAATGACTACATGCATACACATAGGTTAATGACTACATGCATACACATAGGTTAATGACTACATGCATACACATAGGTTAATGACTACATGCACACACATAGGTTAATGACTACATGCACACACATAGGTTAATGACTACATGCATACACATAGGTTAATGACTACATGCATACACATAGGTTAATGACTACATGCATACACATAGGTTAATGACTACATGCATACACATAGGTTAATGACTACATGCATACACATAGGTTAATGACTACATGCACACACATAGGTTAATGACTATGTGCACACACTGTGTAAGTTAATGAACATCACATGTCATGGTCAACTTGGACAGCTATTCTATACTCTTCCCTTTCTGATGCACTGTCTGTCACTGTTTCCAGACTCCCGATGGCATCCTGAGGTGGGAAGGACTGGAGCCACTTAGCTGCTCCATAGACCATTAATTTCATTTGAGAGAAGCTTCTCTCTGCAGAGGTAGCATCAAGTGAGGACAGACTGATGGTGGCAGGTGTGTTCAAGTTTGGGGACATGGTTTTCAACATTTCAATTGAAACCAGCTCTTTCACAGACACTTCCTGCTGTCTTTAGGCCACTCTGTACTAATGTCAGGGGACATGACTGTTTGATTTACTGTTTCTTCATCCTGTAATGTCTCCACAGATCTCTATGTGCAAAGAGTGTGCTAAGACTTTTCTCCGTAGGAGGACAGATTGGGAACAGACTTGACACTCTCCTTGGGTCAAAGTGCTGACAAAACATCTCCAGAAGAAGCAAAACAGTCCAAAATGTTATCTTTCAGATCAGCTTTTGCTACTTTTCCCTGGAAAGACTTGATGTCTGCCCGAGTAATATTTATTCCAGTGGCTCCTGCCAGGTTCTCACATTCATCCAAAAGCTCCAGTACCCAATTTGCTGCTGGTCAACTACATAACATGTGGAGGGTTGCATCGACAAGACGGATGTGGTGGACAAGTCCAAATCTTGTCTGGAGTGTTTTGCTGAGTTTGGGTACTTGTGGAAGAGAGTAGTCAAGCAAAGAACATCACTGTTATTGCTGTCTGTTTATTGAGAGCCTTGCTAAGTCCCAATGCTTCTGGCTCATGTGTACTATCATGGATGTTATCTAAGCAGTAACAATTGTAGAATAGCCTACCAATACTGTCTTGAGTTATGGCTGTGACTAGGGTTAGGGTTGAGTTATGCTGGGGGTTAGGGTAGAGTTATGAGGCTAAGGCTGTGACTAGGGAGGGTTAGGGTAGAGTTATGAGGCTAAGGCTAGGGTTAGGGCTACAGTTAGGCTAAGGCTAGGGTTAGGGCTACAGTTATAAGGCTAAGGCTGTGACTAGGGTCAGGGCTAGAGTTATGAGGCTAAGGCTTGGGTTAGGGCTACAGTTATGAGGCTAAGGCTGTGACTAGGGTCAGGGCTACAGTTATGAGGCTAAGGCTGTGACTAGGGAGGGTTAGGGTAGAGTTATGAGGCTAAGGCTAGGGTTAGGGCTACAGTTAGGCTAAGGCTAGGGTTAGGGCTACAGTTATAAGGCTAAGGCTGTGACTAGGGTCAGGGCTAGAGTTATGAGGCTAAGGCTTGGGTTAGGGCTACAGTTATGAGGCTAAGGCTGTGACTAGGGTCAGGGCTACAGTTATGAGGCTAAGGCTGTGACTAGGGTCAGGGCTACAGTTATGAGGCTAAGGCTGTGACTAGGGTCAGGGCTACAGTTATGAGGCTAAGGCTGTGACTAGGGTTAGGGCTACAGTTATGAGGCTAAGGCTGTGACTAGGGTTAGGGCTAGAGTTATGAGGCTAAGGCTAATGACTAGGGTTAGGGTGGAGTTATGAGGCTAAGGCTGTGACTAGGGTCAGGGCTAGAGTTATGAGGCTAAGGCTGTGACTAGGGTCAGGGCTAGAGTTATGAGGCTAAGGCTATGACTAGGGTTAGGGTGGAGTTATGAGGCTAAGGTGTCAGGGCTAGAGTTATGAGGCTAAGGCTAGGGTTAGGGCTAAGATACACACTTCTCATGTGCCAACCAGCGAGTATCTGAAGGGGCTTGATAATATCCAATTCGCATATCAAGGCTACGCCGGATCTCTTTAAGGGATTCCGTCTCTTTGGGGAATGAAATTTCCACAGGCATGGCCACAGGCATGGGTGTTGTATAAACATGCTTTATTCCTGGAGTGGAATTAGCAGCTTGGCCAGTGGCAGTGCACGCACAGAGCATGAGGTGTGATGGTCTTGATGAGAGTCTGAACTCAGTTGTCTTTCCTGAAAATGTACTTGCTCCGTCAAATCCCACCCCCCAATTCTGCTCACTTGAAGACTTTTAGGTTTCATTGCAGCCTGCAAGTGGATGGCCTCCAGGAAATTCTCCTCTGAAATACCACCTTCCTCCCAGCAATAGTCAAGGGATACTTCTTCCACACTTAATAATGCTTTATGAAAATGCTTCAGCATGGAGGGTTCACTCCATGTGCCCAGAGCCTCAACTACAGCTATACAAGACACAGCATACCTCCTGCATTCTCCATGAATTGCAGTGAATGGAGAATTTATAGCTGCTCTTTCCTTCACTCTTCTTACCTTTGGAGCTGTTAAATGACTGCTCCCTCCCTCTCTCAGAGCTTCCCCCCCCCCCCCCCCCCCCGCCAAGCTGCTTGGTTAGCCTGTGGGGCATGGGGAACATTTCTCTCATGGGCTTTCAATTTCTCAACAGCTTTCTTCCAATTGGAACATGCCACCAGTTTGCTGAAGTGATTCCCAGATTTTCAGCAGACCTTGCAAAATGCACCTTAAATCCTCATCATATTCCAGCCAAATATAGTCTTTTTCCCACTTCTTCAAGTCTTTCCCGCAGCTTGGGTGGTTCACATGTTCCTGTAGCTTGGGTGGTCCACATGTTCCTGTAGCTTGGGTGGCTCACATGTTCCTGCAGCTTGGGTGGCTCACATGTTCCTGTAGCTTGGGTGGTCCACATGTTCCTGTAGCTTGGGTGGTTCACATGTTCCTGCAGCTTGGGTGGTCCACATGTTCCTGTAGCTTGGGTGGTTCACATGTTCCTGTAGCTTGGGTGGTCCACATGTTCCTGTAGCTTGGGTGGTCCACATGTTCCTGTAGCTTGGGTGGTCCACATGTTCCTGTAGCTTGGGTGGTTCACATGTTCCTGCAGCTTGGGTGGTCCACATGTTCCTGTAGCTTGGGTGGCTCACATGTTCCTGCAGCTTGGGTGGTTCACATGTACCTGCAGCTTGGGTGGTCCACATGTTCCTGTAGCTTGGGTGGCTCACATGTTCCTGCAGCTTGGGTGGTCCACATGTTCCTGTAGCTTGGGTGGTTCACATGTTCCTGTAGCTTGGGTGGTCCACATGTTCCTGTAGCTTGGGTGGTTCACATGTTCCTGTAGCTTGGGTGGTTCACATGTTCCTGCAGCTTGGGTGGTCCACATGTTCCTGCAGCTTGGGTGGTTCACATGTTCCTGTAGCTTGGGTGGTGCACATGTTCCTGTAGCTTGGGTGGTTCACATGTTCCTGTAGCTTGGGTGGCTACATGTTCCTGTAGCTTGGGTGGTTCACATGTTCCTGTAGCTTGGGTGGTCCACATGTTCCTGCAGCTTGGGTGGTCCACATGTTCCTGTAGCTTGGGTGGTTCACATGTTCCTGTAGCTTGGGTGGTCCACATGTTCCTGTAGCTTGGGTGGTTCACATGTTCCTGCAGCTTGGGTGGCTCACATGTTCCTGCAGCTTGGGTGGTCCACATGTTCCTGTAGCTTGGGTGGTTCACATGTTCCTGTAGCTTGGGTGGTCCACATGTTCCTGTAGCTTGGGTGGTTCACATGTTCCTGTAGCTTGGGTGGCTCACATGTTCCTGTAGCTTGGGTGGATCACATGTTCCTGCAGCTTGGGTGGCTCACATGTTCCTGCAGCTTGGGTGGTTCACATGTTCCTGTAGCTTGGGTGGTTCACATGTTCCTGTAGCTTGGGTGGTTCACATGTTCCTGTAGCTTGGGTGGTTCACATGTTCCTGTAGCTTGGGTGGTTCACATGTTCCTGTAGCTTGGGTGGTGCACATGTTCCTGTAGCTTGGGTGGTTCACATGTTCCTGTAGCTTGGGTGGTCCACATGTTCCTGCAGCTTGAGTGGTTCACATGTTCCTGTAGCTTGGGTGGTTCACATGTTCCTGTAGCTTGGGTGGTTCACATGTTCCTGTAGCTTGGGTGGTTCACATGTTCCTGTAGCTTGGGTGGCTACATGTTCCTGTAGCTTGGGTGGTTCACATGTTCCTGTAGCTTGGGTGGTTCACATGTTCCTGTAGCTTGGGTGGTCCACATGTTCCTGTAGCTTGGGTGGTTCACATGTTCCTGTAGCTTGGGTGGTTCACATGTTCCTGTAGCTTGGGTGGCTCACATGTTCCTGGTGGCTCACATGTTCCTGTAGCTTGGGTGGTTCACATGTTCCTGCAGCTTGAGTGGTTCACATGTTCCTGTAGCTTGGGTGGTCCACATGTTCCTGTAGCTTGGGTGGTCCACATGTTCCTGCAGCTTGAGTGGTTCACATGTTCCTGTAGCTTGGGCGGTGCACATGTTCCTGTAGCTTGGGTGGTCCACATGTTCCTGTAGCTTGGGTGGTCCACATGTTCCTGTAGCTTGGGTGGTTCACATGTTCCTACAGCTTGGGTGGTCCACATGTTCCTGTAGCTTGGGTGGTGCACATGTTCCTGTAGCTTGGGTGGTTCACATGTTCCTGCAGCTTGGGTGGTCCACATGTTCCTGTAGCTTGGGTGGCTCACATGTTCCTGTAGCTTGGGTGGTTCACATGTTCCTGTAGCTTGGGTGGTTCACATGTTCCTGTAGCTTGGGTGGTCCACATGTTCCTGCAGCTTGGGTGGTTCACATGTTCCTGTAGCTTGGGTGGCTCACATGTTCCTGCAGCTTGGGTGGTTCACATGTTCCTGTAGCTTGGGTGGTCCACATGTTCCTGTAGCTTGGGTGGTGCACATGTTCCTGTAGCTTGGGTGGTGCACATGTTCCTGTAGCTTGGGTGGTTCACATGTTCCTGCAGCTTGGGTGGTCCACATGTTCCTGTAGCTTGGGTGGTGCACATGTTCCTGTAGCTTGGGTGGTTCACATGTTCCTGCAGCTTGGGTGGTGCACATGTTCCTGCAGCTTGGGTGGTCCACATGTTCCTGTAGCTTGGGTGGTTCACATGTTCCTGTAGCTTGGGTGGTTCACATGTTCCTGTAGCTTGGGTGGTTCACATGTTCCTGTAGCTTGGGTGGTTCACATGTTCCTGTAGCTTGGGTGGTTCACATGTTCCTGCAGCTTGGGTGGTCCACATGTTCCTGCAGCTTGGGTGGCTCACATGTTCCTGCAGCTTGGGTGGCTCACATGTTCCTGCAGCTTGGGTGGTTCACATGCTATAACTTTACTGGTGCAGGGCTTCTTGGGTTGACTTTCTCAATCAAAATTCCCAACCTCCAATCATCTCCTACTATGAGCTGGTGGGCTGCAGATGGTGCACTAGCAAGAACACACATCCTCTTGTCTTTGAGACCAAAACTAAACCTGTGCGCCTATTAGAGTGTCAGTCAGTGTAAGTATGATGTAACTATCTGAGTGTAGGTATGATGTAACTATCTGAGTGTAGGTATGATGTAACTATCTGAGCGCAAGTATGATTTAATTATCTGAGTGTAAGTATGATGTGACTATCTGAGTACTTATATAAGTATGATGTGACTATCTGAGTATAAGTAACTATCTGAGCGCAAGTATGATTTAATTATCTGAG
The DNA here is from genome assembly GCA_028752905.1 of Cladorhizidae sp. MBARI D1340-BT2. Taxonomy (NCBI): domain Eukaryota; kingdom Metazoa; phylum Porifera; class Demospongiae; order Poecilosclerida; family Cladorhizidae; species Cladorhizidae sp. MBARI D1340-BT2. Next base: position 125,439 of record JAQNBH010000012.1, read on the forward strand.
TGTAAGTATGATGTAACTATCTGAGTATAAGTATGATGTGACTATCTGAGTATAAGTATGATGTGACTATCTGAGTATAAGTATGATGTAACTATCTGAGTGCAAGTAGATGTAACTATCGCGAGTTATTATTTTTGGCACTCTGTCATCCAAAAAAAGTAACTCGATATAGGATGCTAAGTGTGCAGGAGATACTGCACACAGTGCACTACTAAGTGTGCAGGAGATACTGACACAGTGCACTACTAAGTGTGCAGGAGATACTGCACACAGTGCACTACTAAGTGTGCAGGAGATACTGCACACAGTGCACTACTACATGTAAGTGGGTGTTAATTTCTGTCTTCAGCACTACCACTCACAGTGGGTCTAAATAATAAATAAAAATGGCCCAGATCGCCCTAGCTTGTTGTTCGTTTGCAAGCACATCAACACAGGGTGAGCACATCAACACAGGGTGAGCACATCAACACAGGGTGGGCACATCAACACAGGGTGAGCACATCAACACAGGGTGGGCACATCAACACAGGGTGAGCACATCAACACAGGGTGGGCACATCAACACAGGGTGGGCACATCAACACAGGATGAGCACATCAACACAGGGTGAGCACATCAACACAGGGTGGGCACATCAACACAGGGTGAGCACATCAACACAGGGTGGGCACATCAACACAGGGTGAGTACATCAACACAGGGTGGGCACATCAACACACATCAACACAGGGTGAGCACATCAACACAGGGTGGGCACATCAACACAGGGTGGGCACATCAACACAGGGTGGGCACATCAACACAGGGTGAGCACATCAACACAGGGTGGGCACATCAACACAGGGTGAGCACATCAACACAGGGTGAGCACATCAACACAGGGTGGGCACATCAACACAGGGTGGGCACATCAACACAGGGTGGGCACATCAACACAGGGTGAGCACATCAACACAGGGTGGGCACATCAACACAGGGTGAGTACATCAACACAGGGTGGGCACATCAACACACATCAACACAGGGTGAGCACATCAACACAGGGTGGGCACATCAACACAGGGTGGGCACATCAACACAGGGTGGGCACATCAACACAGGGTGAGCACATCAACACAGGGTGGGCACATCAACACAGGGTGAGCACATCAACACAGGGTGAGCACATCAACACAGGGTGGGCACATCAACACAGGGTGGGCACATCAACACAGGGTGGGCACATCAACACAGGGTGAGCACATCAACACAGGGTGGGCACATCAACACAGGCTGAGCACATCAACACAGGGTGGGCACATCAACACAGGGTGGGCACATCAACACAGGGTGGGCACATCAACACAGGCTGAGCACATCAACACAGGGTGGGCACATCAACACAGGGTGGGCACATCAACACAGGGTGGGCACATCAACACAGGGTGAGCACATCAACACAGGGTGGGCACATCAACACAGGGTGAGCACATCAACACACATCAACACAGGGTGAGCACATCAACGCAGGGTGGGCACATCAACACAGGGTGAGCACATCAACACACATCAACACAGGGTGGGCACATCAACACAGGGTGGGCACATCAACACAGGGTGGGCACATCAACACAGGGTGAGCACATCAACACAGGGTGGGCACATCAACACAGGGTGGGCACATCAACACAGGGTGAGCACATCAACACACATCAACACAGGGTGAGCACATCAACACAGGGTGGGCACATCAACACAGGGTGGGCACATCAACACAGGGTGGGCACATCAACACACATCAACACAGGGTGGGCACATCAACACAGGGTGAGCACATCAACACAGGGTGAGCACATCAACACAGGGTGGGCACATCAACACAGGGTGGGCACATCAACACAGGGTGGGCACATCAACACACATCAACACAGGGTGGGCACATCAACGCAGGGTGGGCACATCAACACAGGGTGGGCACATCAACACAGGGTGAGCACATCAACACAGGGTGGGCACATCAACACAGGGTGGGCACATCAACACAGGGTGAGCACATCAACATAGAGTGTTGCTCCTCCAAGTTCTTTAATACTCAACCCCCCCCCCCCCTATTTTTCAAAATGAAGGCCTGGGAGACAATATACAATTGATGTCATGATTTTAAATGGTAAAGGGTCATTTAGCTTGTCTACATGGTACCAATCCATGTTTGTTTAAAAGATCATTTTTGTCAGTTGTTGTTTCTATATACTATCAGCTGTTGTTGTTTCTATATACTATCAGCTGTTGTTGTTTCTATATACTATCAGCTGTGATTTCTATATACTATCAGCTGTTGTTGTATCTATATACTATAAGTTGTTGTTTCTATATACTATAAGCTGTTATTTCTATATACTATCAGCTTTGTTGTTTCTATATACTATCAGTGTTCCATGCACAAATTTCAGTTTGGGGGGAGGAGAGAATAATAACTAATAGTGACTGCCTGGCAGCAGCCCCCCCATGGTGAATTTCTCCTATTCCCAACTTTAACTTCCTCTGAAATTTCTTCTAATGCAATTTTAGATTAAAACTTGTCAATGTGAATGCAAGTAATTCAGAAGAAAAAACCCTACTATGGTGGCGCTCTACATAGAGCTGTAATACACCAAATTGCATGTACAGTTACATGCATGGACTACCACAAACAATTCTCTGCCTCCACACTAGAATATAGTTACCTGGTCTTACTGCCGCCGCGGGGAAGCGGAGTTGTCGTAGAATAGCAGACATACTTCACCAAGTTGTTACCGCCACAATTAGCCGTCAATCAAGAAGAAGTGGTACTGTATTACAATATGGGGCGAGAAGTGTGCCAGGAAATACTGTGGGCGGTGCTGGGGCAAGGCTAAACCCCATTGGTCACATGATCACCTAGCTTGCACGAGAGAGCGGGCTAGCGAGCGACCCTTACACCATTCTGAATTTGTTTAAAGCCCAGACCAAAATGAACTCTAAGTTGACATCGACATCATCACAATAACCATCATCACAATAACCTTCTTAATAATCAACTTGAATTCTCTCGACGTTTGGATATTAGGTACTCTAGTTCGTCAGGAATAGGAACTCGATATTTACCCTCGCACTCTTCTCAAATCACAACTAGCAGGTCTCCTCTCTTACTTGAGTATAACTGTCCAGGACCTTAGTGCATTCACCAGCAAATATACTTTTTCTGTCATGAATACATGCTCGAGTTTAATCTTGATAATGTTGTGCTCATTAATTAAGGTCACCACAAAACTAAATTATGGTCCAGGTCCAAGTAGAAATGGTAATAATTACGTGACTGTAGGCCATGCAGGGGGGGGGTTGAAAATCTATCCAGCCTCTCGAAACCCCATAATTCTACAAATCGTGTGCACCACTACTTTCCAATCCTCCGCAAATACTTTGCAAGTGGTAAAAAAAATTAGCCACATCTTCCCCTAGTCGGAGTCACTCCACTATCATACATTACACACCTCACATGCACCACCTCCTCCACTATCACCAATTCACACCATTGACCAATATTCACCTTCCTGTCCACCAACATCAGTCGGAACAGTGACTTTCACACAGTACAATCTGACCTTATATAACTCCACCCTGTACACACCTCGCTAGCTTGTCCTTCCCAAGTACTCATAGTGTTTACTTGTGCCTCTCCCAAGTACTCGTAGTGTTTACCTGTCCTCTCCCAAGTACTCATAGTGTTTACTTGTCCTCTCCCAAGTACTCAGTGTTTACTTGCCCTCTCCCAAGTACTCATAGTGTTTACTAGTCCTCTCCCAAGTACTCATAGTGTTTACTTGCCCCTCTCCCAAGTACTCATAGTGTTTACTTGCCCTCTCCCAAGTACTCATAGTGTTTACTTGCCCCTCTCCCAAGTACTCAGTGTTTACTTGTCCCTCTCCCAAGTACTCAGTGTTTACCTGTCCTCTCCCAAGTACTCATAGTGTTTACTTGCCCTCTCCCAAGTACTCATAGTGTTTACTTGTCCCTCTCCCAAGTACTCATAGTGTTTACTTGTCCTCTCCCAAGTACTCAGTGTTTACTTGTCCTCTCCCAAGTACTCATAGTGTTTACTTGTCCCTCTCCCAAGTACTCATAGTGTTTACTTGTCCCTCTCCCAAGTACTCGGTGTTTACTTGTCCTCTCCCAAGTACTCAGTGTTTACTTGTCCTCTCCCAAGTACTCATAGTGTTTACTTGCCCTCTCCCAAGTACTCAGTGTTTACTTGTCGTCTCCCAAGTACTCATAGTGTTTACTTGTCCCTCTCCCAAGTACTCATAGTGTTTACTTGTCCTCTCCCAAGTACTCAGTGTTTACTTGTCCTCTCCCAAGTACTCATAGTGTTTACTTGTCCCTCTCCCAAGTACTCAGTGTTTACTTGCCCTCTCCCAAGTACTCAGTGTTTACTTGGCCTCTCCCAAGTACTCATAGTGTTTACTTGTCCTCTCCCAAGCACTCATAGTGTTTACTTGTCCTCTCCCAAGTACTCATAGTGTTTACTTGCCCTCTCCCAAGTACTCATAGTGTTTACTTGTCCTCTCTCAAATACTCAGTGTTTACTTGTCCTCTCTCAAGTACTCATAGTGTTTACTTGCCCTCTCCCAAGTACTCAGTGTTTACTTGCCCTCTCCCAAGTACTCAGTATTTACTTGTCCTCTCCCAAGTACTCATAGTGTTTACTTGCCCTCTCCCAAGTACTCATAGTGTTTACTTGCCCTCTCCCAAGTACTCATAGTGTTTATTTGTGCCTCTCCCAAGTACTCAAAGTGTTTACTTGCCCTCTCCCAAGTACTCATAGTGTTTACTTGTGTGCCTCTCCCAAGTACTCATAGTGTTTACTTGTCCTCTCCCAAGTACTCATAGTGTTTACTTGTCCTCTCCCAAGTACTCATAGTGTTTACTTGCCCTCTCCCAAGTACTGTGTTTACTTGCCCTCTCCCAAGTACTCATAGTGTTTACTTGTCCTCTCCCAAGTAACTCATAGTGTTTACTTGCCCTCTCCCGAGTACTCATAGTGTTTACTTGTCCTCTCCCAAGTACTCATAGTGTTTACTTGTCCTTTCCCAAGTACTCAGTGTTTACTTGCCCTCTCCCAAGTACTCATAGTGTTTACTTGTCCTCTCCCAAGTACTCATAGTGTTTACTTGCCCTCTCCCAAGTACTCATAGTGTTTACTTGCCCTCTCCCAAGTACTCATAGTGTTTACTTGCCCTCTCCCAAGTACTCAGTGTTTACTTGTCCCTCTCCCAAGTACTCATAGTGTTTACTTGTGCCTCTCCCAAGTACTCATAGTGATTACTTGCCCTCTCCCAAGTACTCATAGTGTTTACTTGTCCTCTCCCAAGTACTCATAGTCAGTGTTTACTTGTCCTCTCCCAAGTACTCATAGTGATTACTTGCCCTCTCCCAAGTACTCAGTGTTTACTTGTCCTCTCCCAAGTACTCATAGAGTTTACTTGTCCTCTCCCAAGTACTCATAGTGTTTACTTGTCCCTCTCCCAAGTACTCAGTGTTTACTTGCCCTCTCCCAAGTACTCATAGTGTTTACTTGCCCTCTCCCAAGTACTCATAGTGTTTACTTGTCCTCTCCCAAGTACTCATAGTGTTTACTTGTCCTCTCCCAAGTACTCAGTGTTTACTTGTGCCTCTCCCAAGTACTGTGTTTACTTGTCCTCTCCCAAGTACTCATAGTGTTTACTTGTCCTCTCCCAAGTACTCATAGTGTTTACTTGCCCTCTCCCAAGTACTCAGTGTTTACTTGTCCTCTCCCAAGTACTCATAGTGTTTACTTGTCCTCTCCCAAGTACTCAGTGTTTACTTGTCCCTCTCCCAAGTACTCAGTGTTTACTTGTCCTCTCCCAAGTACTGTGTTTACTTGCCCTCTCCCAAGTACTCATAGTGTTTACTTGCCCTCTCCCAAGTACTCATAGTGTTTACTTGCCCTCTCCCAAGTACTCATAGTGTTTACTTGTCCCTCTCCCAAGTACTCATAGTGTTTACTTGCCTCTCCCAAGTACTCATAGTGTTTACTTGTCCTCTCCCAAGTACTCATAGTGTTTACTTGCCCTCTCCCAAGTACTCAGTGTTTACTTGCCCTCTCCCAAGTACTGTGTTTACTTGTCCCTCTCCCAAGTACTCATAGTGTTTACTTGCCTCTCCCAAGTACTCATAGTGTTTACTTGCCCTCTCCCAAGTACTCATAGTGTTTACTTGCCCTCTCCCAAGTACTCAGTGTTTACTTGTCCTCTCCCAAGTACTCATAGTGTTTACTTGCCCTCTCCCAAGTACTCATAGTGTTTACTTGCCCTCTCCCAAGTACTCATAGTGTTTACTTGCCTCTCCCAAGTACTCAGTGTTTACTTGTCCTCTCCCAAAGTACTCATAGTGTTTACTTGCCTCTCCCAAGTACTCAGTGTTTACTTGCCCTCTCCCAAGTACTCATAGTGTTTACTTGCCCTCTCCCAAGTACTCATAGTGTTTACTTGTCCTCTCCCAAGTACTCATAGTGTTTACTTGCCCTCTCCCAAGTACTCATAGTGTTTACTTGTGCCTCAACTCAAACAACACATAACAATAACAATACATAGCACATAATAACACTTCACACATAATACATAACACAACAACACTGGACAATGGGCCAACTTATTTTGCGTGTACACATTCTATCATTATTTTGGAGATAATAACTAATAATTATTATTAATAATAATAATAACAATAATGATGATGATGACGACATAATGATGAGACAACAATAATAATAGTAATAATAATAATAGTACAATGTAGTAATAAAATAGTTAGTAATAAAATAATAAAATAGTAATAATTAATAATAGTAGTAGTAATAATAATAATAATAGTAATACTACTACTACTACTAATAATAATAGTACATGTAACAATAATAATATAATAATAGTAACAATAATAATAATAGTAATAATAATAGTTAATAATAATAGTAATAATAGTACAATAATAATAGTACAGTAGACCCTCACTAATCCGAATATATAGCCTGGGGATCCGAGTAGCTCGGATTAGTGAAATTTTCGGATTAGTGAAATTTATGAATAACATTTTGTTTATTTTTTGGCAGGTGTGTGTGGATACTGGGTGGTGGGAGTACAAGGGTGATGGGAGTACAAGTTATTTTTAATCATTATGATCCCTTCCCATCCTCATTCTTTTAGCAGATCTCCGGAATCCCATCTCAGTCATCTTCCTTTTGCATCCTCACAACTCGCTGCCCTTCTTCTTTATGTCTGTGATAGTTGAGACTCCAACTCCATACTGTTCAGATAGTAACTTGTAGCTTTTCTTCCCGAGCTGGTCCAGGATCTCGACCTTCTCCTTGATGGAAAGGCTCGAGTGCTCTTTTCTTCTCCAAATTACTGCAGCTGCATCGTATGTGACAGGCTCGTGGTAGGTTCGAAGTTCAATAATGGCAGCCTGAATTTTTTTTACATTTTTTTAATATTTATATATATAATTTTATTTTTTTATTTAAAAAAATTAATTTATTTTTGCAGTTCGGATTAGGGAGGTTTCGGATTAAAACGGGGTCTGAGGGTCTACTGTAGGGGTCTACTGTAGTAGTACAGTAATAGTAATAATAATAATAATAGTAGTAGTAGTAATAATAATATATATATAGTAATTATAATAATAATAATAATAATAATAATAATAATAATAATAATAATAATAATAATAATAATAATAATAATAATAATAATAATAATAATGGTAAATAATAGCAAGAAAAAACCAAAGGACAACCTGATGAAGGAACAGAGAAAGGCCCTTGAGGAAGATGGAACAGCTCGTAATCTTACCAGCAGACAAGGGGAAGACAACAGTTCTGATGACAAAGGAAAGGTACATTTCAAAGCTGACGGGAATACTGGAAGCCAAAGCATATGGAATACTGAAGGATCCTACCCAAGGCATACGAAAGCACGGTGAATTGTGTGTTAAAGAATATGGAGAAGACTGGAGAAATAACAACTGCATTATCGGGCCACTGGAAGTAGACCACCACTGATTTATGGACTCCCTAAGATACATAAACATGATCCCCTTAGGCCTATTGTGTCTTGTATACATGCACCATCGTATAACCTTTCCAAGTTCATAGCATATTTGATATCACCTCTAGCTGGAAATACAAGTACATGTATATACATATGTCAAGGATTCTGGGCAATTTATCAAGTGTAGTTCAAGATGAATGTTTGGCACAGGATGAGTGTCCTGTCAGTTTTGATGTGTCTTCTCTTTATACCAATGTTCCCATTGATGAGGCTGTGGAAGTAATAATTGAAATGTTGACGAAAGATGACAGCTTGTGAGAGGACTACACTAGATGCTGACAGGATTTCTGAACTGTTGGAGTTGTGCCTGAAATCAGGTACGGAGAAAAATACTACGAGCAGAAAGAGGGTGCAGCAATGGGCCCTCCAGTATCTGCAGTGGTAGCCATACATTTATTATGGAATTCTTTGAGGAATTGGCACTCACAACTGCCCCACTGAAGCCAAGGGTTTGGAAGAGATACGTGGATGATGCCTTCTGCATTGTGAAGAAGGGAAGGGAGCAGGAGTTGTTGGACCTTCTGAACAACATCAGCCATCCATAAAGTTTACCATGGAGCTTGAAGTGGCTGTAACGTTGCCCTTTCTGGACTGCAACATACACAGGAAGGAAGATGGAAGTCTAACTGCAACCGTCCACAGAAAACACACACATACAAACCGGTACCTTGACTATTATATAGATCACATCATCCTATCCACATCAAAAGAGTTGTGAAGAGCTTGTATGATCGAGCCAGAAGAGTAGTGACTGAGAAGGAGGACCTTTGGAAGGAAGAACATAATTTGAATAAGGTCTTCATCGAGAATGGTTATCCGCAAGCCTTCATCACCTTTCGTCTGCAGAAACATCTAAATGCAAAAAGGAAGAAGAGTACACTAGTACAGGCAATGAGGGGTCTAAAAAGAAGGATCCTGTGATAGTGATTCCTTATGCACAGGGATGAGTGAAGACATCAGGAGGGTCCGCAGGAAGTTCAACATCAAAGTCGTCTTCAGATCGGGAAGAACTCTGAGGACACAACTGAGCAGGGTGAAGGATGTTTTACCAGCTAAAATGCACTCGTGTTTGTGTACCGCATCCCTTGTAGCTGTGGGAAATACTACATAGGGGACACCATCAGAAGACTGGAGACCAGAGCGATATAACATCAAGATGCCTGTAGAAAGTGTAATAAAGAGAAGTCTTGCAATTGCTGAGCATGCATGGGATAATGGACATCCTATTATGTGGGAGGAAGCCACCATCTTGCACCAGGCCAGTAGACAGACGGAACTGCTATATAGTGAAGGAGGCATTGCACATTGGCCTAGCACCAAAGTGTGAGCAGTTCAATCGAGACTGTGGAATGGACTTGCCTGGCTGCTGGGGGGCTACTCTGAAGAGCCTGAACTTGAAGCCACGACCACCATAATTACATTTATAATTTATTTATTTAATATTTATTACTACATATTATTATCATTATTAAAGAATAAGGCATCCGCCTATTTGCATCAAACTCGCACAAAATATCATGTGGTGATTAACAATGCTGTCATTGACTGACAATGCCTGGTAAAGGGCTTACATTAGGTACGGGGTCTACGCTAGGTAACGGGTCAATAGATACCTATACATATGCGTGTGCGTGTTAGTTACTGTTGGTTATTGTCTACTTCCCCCTAGTCTTTGGCCAGTAGGGGTAAAGGCTGGTAGTGTTCTCTCTTCAGAAAAGCTGATACCCAAGCCGATTGGGTGGCTTTCGCTGTCTGTCGGATCTTCTCAACGGTGGCTTGGGTTGGGCGGTGATAAGGGTCCTTGGTTGGAGGAGGCCTTGGTTATCGGAGGCCTGGGGCGTAGCTGGCGGAGGAGCTGTAGGGGGGGTGGATGGTAGAGGAGAGATAGGGGGCCGGGCCGGAGTAGCAGGGGAGGGGGCGTCGGGAAACGGAAGTATCTCTGGGATCGGGGGGGAAATCACAGGAGCTGGTGTGGTGGTGGTGCTCTGTGGAACGGGGGGCAAGTGGATGGCGATATTGGGTGGTGGGTAGTGGGGTGGTTTAGAGGCTGCGATGTCCTCCAGGATAGAACGTTGTGACGGTTGGGTTTTGGCCGGGGTGAATCGCCTGAGGTAGCGCCTGTTGCGGAGGGTCAGGCGGCTTGATCCGTCGACTCTGATTCCGTATTGGTGAAATTGTTTAACTTCAACAACGCAGCCGGTGCGGTCCCATTTGTTGGGAAAGTTCCCTGTCTGGTTTTGTAGGCGCACCCGGTCTCCAACTTTAAGCGGGGAAAGCTGTCTTGTGTGCTCCGTCCAACGCTCTTGGGCCAGGCTGTGTCTCTGGCGTAGGGCTGTCTCTCTCTGTGAGAGGTTATCCTGCCATGTAGGGTGAGGGTGGTATTTTCCTGGGACGAGGGGGATGAGATCCCGAGTTGGGCGGCCGAAGAGGCATGTGGCAGGTGACTGCTTGGTGGCAGGGTCAGGTGAGTTGCGGTATAGGAGTATGGCACGTTGTACTGCGTCCACATCGATGTCACCATCAGAGCCAACGTTGCCGGCTATGATTCTCTTGACAGTCTTAACTGCTATTTCGGCCCGGCAGTTGCCGTGGGGAAAAGCCACTGAGGTGAGGCGATGGTGGACCCGCCAGTCACGGAGCAGTTGTGTGGTCTCGTGAGCTGTGAATTCGGGGCCCCCGTCCGAGGCAAGCTCATCCGGAATGCCATAGGTGGCGAAGGTGTGTCGTAGTATGGCGACGAGGCCTTTGGATCCTCTTCTTGCCCTGGCGAGGATGGGCCAGTTTGTGTATCTGTCCACGATGACTAAGTAGGCATGGCCTTTGTAATGAAAATAGTCGGCGCAGATACATTGGAAAGGGTATTCCGACGGCGTGGGAGGTGTGGGTGGCAGAGCTGCCTGTGAGGGTGCCATCCGGTTGCAGGTAGTGCATGAAGATCGTAGCTGGTGGATGTCGGCAGTGATGCCAGGCCAGAAGATCGAGGTCTCAGCTCGTGCGGTCATGGCAGAGGTGCCCTGGTGAGCCGCGTGGAGAGCGGTGAGACACGCTTTCCTGAGGGATGGGGGGATGACGATGCGATCTTTGTAGATAGCGATGCCGTCAGTAGCGTAGAGATGCTGGCGTACGTTGAAGTATTCCCTGATGGTAGGGGGTGTCAGAAGTCGAGTGTCGGGCCATCCTTCCTCGATTGTGTCGAGGAGTTTGGACATGGTCTCGTCTGAGGAGGTGGCGGTCTGGACCTCTTCCCAGGTGGTGATGGATGTGGCCGAGAGTGTGGAGATCAGGGACTCGTGGAGGAGGGTTTCCATAGGGTCTTCGTCATGCGAGACTGTGGATAACCCGGCCATCAGTTGGCTGGGGATGTGGATTTTGGGGTGACGCTGGACGGAGACAGAGCTGACATCATCTTGGAGATGCATCTTGGCTGGTGTGGTGGAGCCAGAAGGGTGGCGAGAGAGTGTATCTGAAGCCCTATTCTTGACGCCAGGGATGTGTGACATCTTAAACCTGTAACGGAGGGTCTTCTCTTTCAGATTCCTCAGCCTCGTGTTGCTGATGTCCAGCGAGCGGTCTCCAAAGATCTTCAGGAGGGGGCGGTGGTCCACAGCTATGGTTAGGTTTTTGCAACCCAAGACAAAGTGGCGGGCTTTGTCCAGGGCATCAGCCACAGCCAGTGCTTCCCCTTCGATGGGTGCATATCTTGATTCGGCCTCATGAGTAAATCTGCTCCCTACTAGCGTGATCTTCCATCCATCCCTGCAACAGAACAGGTCTGAGGATGGGCACTGGCAGTGTTTTTGAAACAGCCAGTACCCTATCCCGTGTTTCGACCAGTCTGTCGCGAGGCATGTGGGCTTCTCCTTATCGAAGATGGTGACGCCGTGTTCAATCTCGGCAATGATGGCAAGTTTTGAACGGTCGAAGGCTTGTTGGAGGGCGTCAGTCCATTCGAAGGTGGTGCTGGGTTTCAGGAGGCCTCTGAAGGGGAGCATGATATCTGACATGCTGAAAGCATAGGCGACTTGGTTAATGAGCCCGAACCAGGATCTGATGTCAGTGAGGCTTCGTGGGGTGGGAAAGTCGGAGATTGCCCGTGTGTACTTCTGGCATGGCCTGACACAGGTGTTGGTTATTTCGAATCCCGCAAACTCCACTGTTTGTCGAGCGAACCGGAACTTCTCTGGGTTCAGGGTGATCCCGTGTCGTCCGCAGATGTCGAGCCACTCCTGGGCTTGGTGGAAGCTCTCCTCGATGGTAGATGACCACAGGAGCGTGTCGTCAATGCACTTCGTCTTTCTCTCGATCAGTGCCACAATCTCATCATAACGCCGGGTATAGCCGTCCCCAGAAGCGATGTAGCCTTGGGGTGCTGTCTTGTAGCGGTAACGGCCCCATGGCGTTATGAAAGTGGTGAGATGTTTGTCTGCAGGGTGGAGGGCGACGGAATGGTATCCATTCCATGCATCGAAGACGGTCTTGCGGGTGTTGGGAGAGATGGAACGAGCCTGATGGAAAGGTGATTGGGTGTGGTGGGTCTCGCGGGTCGCATGTGCGTTGAGAGGCTGAAAGTCGATCGTACGACGTAGTGACCCATTTTTCTTAGCACATGTGACCATGCAATGGCACCATGTCACTGGGTCTCCAACTGGGACCTGTTCCAGGACCCCTAGTCTCACATCACGGTCTAGGCCTAGCTTCACCTCGTCCTGCCAATGGAGGGGGACAGGTATAGGAGAGTGGTGAGCAGTGGGGACAGCGTAGGGGTCAATCATCAGGCGGAGGGGTGGTCCATCCATGAGGGGCAGAGGCTGGTGGTCGCACGTATTGAAGGTGCTGGCCTTGTACCGATCAAGGAGGAATTTCTCGAGTTTGTCTCGGTTCTCCTCTGTGGCTGGGTATGGGAGCTCGGAGAGGATTGGTGGCGGCTGTGAGCGTCGTGGACAGGGGCATGGCCTCGGTGTGTCGGGTTGTGGCATGTCTGGTGCAACTGCCGTGGGATGATTTGCTGTTAAGGAACAGTGGGTGGTTGGGAATCCAGTAGGGATGATCCCAAGGTCGGTGCACGTTTCCCTGCTGAGAAACAGGTTGGAGACGTGACCAGTGATGTAGACCATCTGTCGTGAGGATCGTCGGCCTTGTGGTTCTGCGATCTTGACCAGTATGGCCCCCAATATCTTGATGTCACTGTTGTTGGCAGCGTGCATCTTAAGGGAGACAGGTAGTAGGTCAGTGGTCTTGAGTCCGAGGCGCTTCATAGTAGTGGTGCCAGCTAGGCAGCTTTGGCAGCCGGTGTCGGCCATGGCCTGGACTGTGATTCTCCTCTGGGGAGCCCTGAGCGTGTGCCCTAGGTGTTTGTAGTCCTCAGCTTGGGTCTGGAGTGAAATGGTTAAGAACGGCTGGGACTTAGATTGCATTCTCTTCCATGATAGCGTTGATTGACTATAAGTATGGTGGTCAATCGAGTTGGAATGTTGACGTGAGGTCATTGTGCTTAGGGTGTCAAAGAGTGCGCTCTCTTGCTGACCCCTTACCGCCCTGTTGTCGCCCCTGCTCCTGCACATCTTCCCAAAGTGGTGGTCACGGTCACGAGTCACACCTGGTACCAAAGGCAGGGCAGTTGTTGCGTCTGACCTTAGTAGGTGCGCTCTTCCCGTGCCCCTTGGTCCCACAGTACGAACATAGTTCGTTGTTGGGTTGGGTTGGGGGATGGGGGATTTGGGGTCTCCTCTGGCGGCGGTACAAACTACCCATAGCACCCGTGGATTGGGGGAGGGATAGCTGGGAGGCGGATCGTTTCCCAGCTTCCTTGGCCTCAATGTACTTGAGTGCTTGCTCTAGGGTCATGGCCTGATTGGGGTCGCCTAAGAGATCCATCTGAATCTCGGGGTCGGCAATCCCCCGGCACAATACGTCTGTTAGTATGGCCTCCGTGTATGATACATCAATGTTGCACCCGGGACATACCTTGGTGTACTTGCAGACCCCGGCCTGTCCACGGAGTCTGGCAGCGAACGCACGGATCGATTCGTCTCGGTCTTGCTTCATGTGGTGCAGCGCCACTCGTGCAACCATGACGTTCTCCTCACGCACCGCCAATCTCTTGATGGCCGCTAGGGTCTCCTCCTCGGTTCCTCCTGCTAGGGTGCCGCCTGCGTTCCTCGTCAGGTCTCTTCTCAGCTGTTCATCGCAGCATTCTAGCAGTTGGATGACTCTGTCTGGACCGGCTATCAGCTTGGTAGCTCTCACGTAGTCTCCCCACCGGGACTGGAAGTACATCCAGTCCTCGGTGGTGCCCGCTGACGAAATGTCAGGTCTTTTCACCTTCTCAACCCTGGCAGCTTGGATAGATCTCTGTGCCTGGTGGGTTGTGGCATGGGCGTTGAGGAGGGCTGCCCCGATCACTTCCTCTTGGTCGGGGGTGCTGTACTCGCAGCCATCCACAGGGCACCTGATCACTGGCATGATCTCGTGGTGGTGCTCTTCAATTGGAGTTTGTTGGATAGTCTTGCTTTCTCCTTGGATTCGGGCGATTGGTTCGGTGCCTCAGGGTTCCCTGGTCCTTAGCGAGATAGTCAGTCAATGACAGCATAAAGAATAAGGCATCCGCCTATTTGCATCAAACTCGCACAAAATATCATGTGGTGATTAACAATGCTGTCATTGACTGACAATGCCTGGTAAAGGGCTTACATTAGGTACGGGGTCTACGCTAGGTAACGGGTCAATAGATACCTATACATATGCGTGTGCGTGTTAGTTACTGTTGGTTATTGTCTAATTATCATTATTATTTTTATTTGTTTTATTATTTATTGTGTTTCGTTGTTTCGTTCGTTTATTTAAATTTTATTATTATTATATATATTTTTAAATTTATTATTATTATGATCATTTTATCATTATACATTTTTATTTATTTATTATTATTATTATTATTTTACATCTGGTGCACATGCTAGACTCGTGTACTGGCATGTGGTGGATAGCTACATATATAGCTACCAGTATTATTCCTGATGAAGACTAGAGCATCTAGTCGAAATGTCAAGTGAATAAAATTTGAAGTTGATTATTGAGAAAGTGATTCAGCTATTATATCCAGCAAGGAAGTGACAGCATTATATCATCCAGCAAGGATGGAAGTGACGGGTATTATATCATCCAGCAAGGAAGTAAGTGACAGCTATTATATCATCCAGCAAGGAAATTACAGCTATTATATCACCAGCAAGGAAGTGACCGCTATTATATCATCCAGCAAGGAAGTGAAAGATATTATATCATCCAGCAAGGTAGTAAGTGACAGCTATTATATCATCCAGCAAGGAAGTAAGTGACAGCTATTATATCATCCAGCAAGGAAGTAAGTGACAGCTATTATATCATCCAGAAAGGAAGTGACAGCTACTATATCATCCAGCAAGGAAGTAAGTGACAGCTATTATATCATCCCGCAAGGAAGTAAGTGACAGCTATTATATCATCCAGCAAGTAAGTGACAGCTATTATATCATATATCATCCAGCAAGGAAGTAAGTGACAGCTATTATATCATCCAGAAAGGAAGTGACAGCTATTATATCATCCAGCAAGGAAGTGAAAGATATTATATCATCCAGCAAGGTAGTAAGTGACAGCTATTATATCATCCAGCAAGGAAGTGACAGCTATTATATCATCCAGCAAGGAAGTAAGTGACAGCTATTATATCATCCAGCAAGGAAGTAAGTGACAGCTATTATATCATCCAGAAAGGAAGTGACAGCTACTATATCATCCAGCAAGGAAGTAAGTGACAGCTATTATATCATCCCGCAAGGAAGTAAGTGACAGCTATTATATCATCCAGCAAGGAAGTGACAGCTATTATATCATCCAGCAAGGAAGTAAGTGAAGGGTATTATATCATCCAGCAAGGAAGTAAGTGACAGCTATTATATCATCCAAGCAAGGAAGTGACAGCTATTATATTATCCAGAAAGGAAGTAAGTGACAGCTATTATATCATCCAGCAAGGAAGTGAGGCTATTATATCATCCAGCAAGGAAGTGACAGCTATTATATCATCCAGCAAGGAAGTAAGTGACAGCTATTATATCATCCAGCAAGGAAGTAAGTGACGGGTATTATATCCTCCAGCAAGTAAGTAAGTGACAGCTATTATATCATCCAGCAAGGAAGGAAGTGACAGCTATTATATCATCCAGAAGTGACAGCTATTATATCATCCAGCAAGGAAGTGACAGCTATTATAGGAGCACACAGTCAGAGTGTTTCTCTTCTAACCAGGAACATGTTAGAAACTGAAATGGCTAATCTTCCTACATTCCACCAGAACAGATGTTCTGAAAGGGAGGGGTTTGGTACTACCAGACTAGGTTCTGCTATCTCTGAGGGAAGAGGAGCATGTGATGGATGTGTGTGCCTGCCCCAGTTCCCAAACAACTGGTGGAGGTCATCTGATGAGTGGCCATTTGTTTCTGCTTGCACATTGCGAGGACAGGTCAAGAAGTTGAAGATGAACATTGCGTCCTTTACAAGCAATTTCTGCTTTATCCTGTCAACCCTAAAATTACAGGGATAAGGTTCTATTCCGTAACCGGGAGAAGGATTAGTCGTGGAAGTGTATTTGAACATTTGGAGTCCTGTGGTACTAGAAGTTCTATGCTGAACTTACAATGAAAAAGATCCTTGAGTTTAAGTTGAGAGAAGCAGATAATGAAGATACAGGAACTTTTGAGCACTCAACATGGAGTGACCCAGGACAACCTCTACGGCCAGGAGTGAAGCTCATATTCTTCCATATCTAACCACTATGCTCAGTAGTCATCAGCTCCAGAGAGTTTGCTGGAGGGTTTTCAAAACAAGGTCACCATAGAGAGACGAGAACACCAGCTTCAGCAGTGCACCATAGCAACCTTGGACAGAGCTCACCTTTATAAGCTTTGGCAGTGTACTATTGTGCTTCCACCATAGCCATCTTGGGACAGAGAGCTCACCTTTATAAGCTTTGGCAGTGCACTATTGTGCTTCCACCATAGCCATCTTGGGACAGAGAGCTCACCTTTATAAGCTTGGGCAGTGCACTATTGTGCTTCCACCATATAACCATCTTGGGACAGAGAGCTCACCTTTATAAGCTTGGGCAGTGCACTATTGTGCTTCCACCATAACCATCTTGGGACAGAGAGCTCACCTTTATAAGCTTGGGCAGTGCACTATTGTGCTTCCACCATAACCATCTTGGGACAGAGAGCTCACCTTTATAAGCTTTGGCAGTGCACTATTGTGCTTGCACCATAACCACCTTGGGACAGAGAGCTTACCTTTATAAGCTTTGGCAGTGTACTAATGTGCTTCCACCATAACCACCTTGGGACAGAGAGCTTACCTTTATAAGCTTTGGCAGTGCACTATTGTGCTTCCACCATAGCCATCTTGGGACCGAGAGCTCACCTTTACAAGCTTTGGCAGTGCACTATTGTGCTTCCACCATAACCACCTTGGGACAGAGCTCACCTTTATAAGCTTTGGCAGTGCACTATTGTGCTTCCACCATAGCCGTCTTGGGACAGAGAGCTCACCTTTATAAGCTTTGGCAGTGCACTATTGTGCTTCCACCATAACCATCTTGGGACAGAGAGCTTACCTTTATAGGATGTAATGAGTAGTGGCATTTGGAGAGCAAAGATGACCTTTTCCTAGCATACACTATTCGTACAGAAAACAGTTGTCGAGCATTTCCAAGACCTTTAATTTGTTGTTGTTGCATCAGTAGCTAGCTTAGCATGCACAATTCAACCACATGCAATTCTTCTAAACTCAGATATATAGTCGAGACCATCCTCATATTTAAGGGGGGGGCTATGCCTCCAAAATTCGAGATTTCTTTTTTTCCCTTTCCCCCCCCCCCCCCCCCCCCCTTCTTCTGGCAAACAATTTTTCCCCCCCATGTAAACGATCAAGAAACTAGCAAAGAGGACACATCTTGCATGATATTTGCCCTAATTTGGTCTATATGTTTCTCATTTCCCCCAAAAATCTTCTTTTTTTTTTGCCGTAAAGCTCATAACTTTTCTACACTTTACCAAAAAAAGATAATTTTTATATCACCGGATAGCCCTTCTAATTATCTGTTTGTACGTGCCAAAATTTTGAGTACTCTTAAGTATTAGCAAGTTATGGTGATTCGATTTATTTTTCCTGGTGTTTTCCAGTTGCCAAAGCGGTGGCCTGCCAGTGAAAAACCACTACATTTATTGATAATCTGTTCACATGTTGCAGATAAGGGCCTTCTCTATCAGTTGACAAAATCTGGGACTTTGGTCTTGTTAATTAGGGCAGTTATGAATTGTACTGCAAGATAGATCAACTTATTTAGGGATCTTGATGTATCTTCCAAGAAAATATGTCTGCAGAGACATTCAACATATCATTAGGCAAGATAGATCAACTTATTTAGGGATCTTGATGTATCTTCCCAGAAAAATGTCTGCAGAGACATTCAACATATCATTAGGAACAAAGCATAAGGAAATAGGGAATAAAATGACCTGCATATACTACGTTCCCTCAACCCCCTCCCCCCACACACACCCCTGGCGACTACACATGAAATCAGTTCAAACTGTTGTTGCATCTATCTACTTGCTATTTCCAAAGTTTTGGAGACATAGGATGCTTCTTTCAAAGTTATGGTGGATCTACTTCACATACATTTCTTTGACATGCAAAAACATTCATGCTGTAAAGGAAAATTCCATAACAATTTTCATCATATTTTTCTTTCTTACATGTAGATATAGGCACAGAAAAACCCAAGAAGTAAAAAAAAAACAGATCAAGGAATTGCTAAAACTTGTAAAAGAACATATTTTGTCAAGTTATTTCAGTGCTAACTCAAACATTTCGTTTTCCAAACTTGGAATGCTTATTCCCACAATTAATGGCAATATTTCTTGTTGCGAGAATAACTTTAAAACCGTTTGCTCAATTTTTTGGCTATGTATGTCATTTTAGAGCTCTTTTAGTACTCTGTGATATCCATGAATCAGATTTTTGTTTACTGCAAGGATTGCCAAGAGATGGTAGTTAGAAGAGGTGGCCTCTAGTTTTTATCAGTTTTTCAGACTCTGTAAGTGTGTAACTAATCAACACGACAACATATGGTAACTTTGCTCCATGGATATCACTGAGACACTCCTTAGCAAGCCACACACCAATTATGAGTAAAAATGACTTCAAATCGTTAGGCAGCTAGGTCTGCCACAAATATCTTGGAGTCACCTCGATGTTTCTGCATGTATCTTCTGAGAAAATTATGTATATAGAGATATTAACACTTTATAAAAACAAACAGAATAATAAAGACTTTGGTATCATAAATACCTGTGTAGACGAAAGAGAAAAAAAGTTATGACAATTAGAAATAGGTACAACTATTTTGTGGTTTTGACGCATAGTCCCCCCTTAAGTTTTTTTTAAGGGTCCACTAACCCCCCCCCCCCCCAAAAAAACCCCCAAAAACCACAACTTCTCTCTGCTTCAGAATTTTTATTTGAAATCTATATAGTAGTATGATGTGTACCTTATACACAGACCTACCTTCTGGTGCTGTGCCAACTACCCAGCTATAACTAATCCAGACGTAGTGAACATTTAAGATTTCACGAGGAACGTCATATTTGGAGACTAGTTTATCATCTTGTAGAGAGAAAACAGAATCTATATAATTTTTTCCGGTTACTCCATATGAAGCAGGGAGAACCGTCCTTGGCCCCAAAAAACACTTTTTCGGGACAGGCATTTTAAGGACTAGTATAGTATTTCAATGGTTGAACCATTAAAAAAAAAAAAAAAGTGGTATATATACATATTATATATACATACTAGAAAAATCAAGAATAGGGAGGGGAAGTTTGGTCTGTCCTATATAGGCCGCTTCCTAGGGGGATGACCAGAATCACCGGTTTGCTTCCCTTGTCGGTCTCCGCGGCCATTGAAACTCACTATTACGTGAAGCATCTTCTTCGCAAATCGGGAGTAATCAAGTTAGTATAAGTCCAGAATGGAGCATCCAAATCTTCTCCAATTTGGAAGGCAGCATCTTGCATGTACTGGCATCATATTTTGGGGGAAGAACAAAAAAAAAAGGGGGAAATATTTTTTTTGGGGGGTATATAGTGGACCCCCTACACTCGAGAGAACGAGTGCCTTTATTCTCCCCCTGCTCCTAGTCCTGACAGAGCTTCTGAGTTGACTCACTCAGCGACTGGTACAAGACAGATGATACTACTTCACACACATGCACAAGCTCCTCCTTCCCTAGCTCAGACAACACCCTTCAATAGACGCACGCATACATGTATAAGCTGGTACTAGGATTTTGATAAGAGTGGCAAATCAAAGAGTAAGTGAGAAGATTGTGAAGTGAAGAATGAGGCAGACAACATCAAAAAGTCAACACTAACTATTTGCATGCTCATCCAGTGCAGATGAAAGGAACAGGTAGCAAGAGGTGCACTTGATAAGTGAGTCCGTTGTGAAGATTATACGGGTAAGGTCCAAAGGTTAGAGGAAGAACAGGCGATCCGATAGTTCCATTGAGGGACTGCGATGAAGACTCTGACCCACCAGGAATGCCAACTTGTGAGCGTACTGCAGCAAGTTAAGAGTAACATTATCACAAGAGGCAGGCAACATTGCAAACTAAAGCAACATTATCATATGATGCTGGCAACAAAACAAAAACCCGGCAACAAGTAGCAACTACAAATCAGCAGCAACAATGAAGGATGACAACAAGTCAACAATGCCAATACAAATGCCAATACAAGTCAACAATGCCAATACAACAAGTCAACAATGCCAGTACAACAAGTCAAAAATGCCAATACAACAAGTCAACAATGCCAGTACAACAAGTCAACAATGCCAGTACAACAAGTCAACAATGCCAATACAAGTCAACAATGTCAGTACAACAAGTCAACAATGCCAATACAACAAGTCAACAATGCCAATACAACAAGTCAACAATGCCAATACAAGTCAACAATGTCAGTACAAGTCAACAATGCCAGTACAACAAGTCAACAATGCCAATACAAGTCAACAATGTCAGTACAACAAGTCAACAATGCCAATACAACAAGTCAACAATGCCAATACAACAAGTCAACAATGCCAATACAACGAGTCAACAATGCCAATACAACGAGTCAACAATGCCAGTACAACAAGTCAACAATGCCAATACAACAAGTCAACAATGCCAATACAACAAGTCAACAATGCCAATACAACGAGTCAACAATGCCAGTACAACAAGTCAACAATGCCAATACAACAAGTCAACAATGCCAGTACAACAAGTCAACAATGCCAATACAACAAGTTGATATACAACTGATAGGAGCAGGCACTCGGATGGTGCCAGCATGTGTATGAATATATAATTATACCTGGCAGGAGCAGGCATGAATATATAATTATACCTGGCAGGGGGCCGGCACTCGGATGGTGCCAGGCCAGTTATAGTACATGTGGGTCAGCTTGTAGGAGAGTCGCTGGAGGTGATCAGGCTTGAACCCTGACGTATCATATACTACATTATAGTGTGTGGGCGTCACCGTGCCTTGCCGAACATGCTGGGACACCAAGAAGAAGTCGTACCTGAGAACACATACACATAGGTCAAAGGTCAACACTTGAAAAATACTAGAAAAGGACGTTAGGAGCTCCACACAACACATGAGCACTCACACACAACATATGAACACTTACACACAACACATGAACACTCACACACAACACATGAACACTCACACACAACACATGAGCACTCACACACAACACGTGAGCACTCACACACAACACATGAGCACTCACACACAACACATGAACACTCACACACAACACATGAACACTCACACACAACACATGAACACTCACACACAAAACACATGAACACTCACACACAACACATGAACACTCACACACAACACATGAGTACTCACACACAACACGTGAGCACTCACACACAACACGTGAGCACTCACACACAACACATGAACACTCACACAACACATGAACACTCACACACAACACATGAACACTCACACACAACACATGAGCACTCACAAAAAACACATGAGCACTAACACACAACACATGAGCACTCACACACAACACATGAGCACTCACACACAACACATGAACACTCACACACAACACTCACACACAACACATGAACACTCACACACAACACATGAACATTCACACACAATACATGAGCACTCACACACAACATATGAGCACTCACACACAACACATGAACACTCACATACACACACAACACATGAATACTCACACACAACACATGAACACTCACACACAACACATGAGCACTCACACACAACACATGAACACTCACACACAACACATGAACACTCACACACAACACATGAGCACTCACACACAACACATGAACACTCACACACAACACACAATACATGAGCACTAACACACAACACATGAGCACTCACACACAACACATGAGCACTCACACACAACACATGAACACTCACACACAACACTCACACACAACACATGAACACTCACACACAACACATGAACATTCACACACAATACATGAGCACTCACACACAACATATGAGCACTCACACACAACACATGAACACTCACATACACACACAACACATGAATACTCACACACAACACATGAACACTCACACACAACACATGAGCACTCACACACAACACGTGAGCACTCACACACAACACATGAACACTCACACACAACACATGAACACTCACACACAACACATGAGCACTCACACACAACACATGAACACTCACACACAACACATGAGCACTAACACACAACACATGAGCACTCACACACAACACATGAGCACTCACACACAACACATGAACACTCACACACAACACTCACACACAACACATGAACACTCACACACAACACATGAACATTCACACACAATACATGAGCACTCACACACAACATATGAGCACTCACACACAACACATGAACACTCACATACACACACAACACATGAATACTCACACACAACACATGAACACTCACACACAACACATGAGCACTCACACACAACACGTGAGCACTCACACACAACACATGAACACTCACACACAACACATGAACACTCACACACAACACATGAGCACTCACACACAACACATGAACACTCACACACAACACACAATACATGAGCACTAACACACAACACATGAGCACTCACACACAACACATGAGCACTCACACACAACACATGAACACTCACACACAACACTCACACACAACACATGAACACTCACACACAACACATGAACATTCACACACAATACATGAGCACTCACACACAACATATGAGCACTCACACACAACACATGAACACTCACATACACACACAACACATGAATACTCACACACAACACATGAACACTCACACACAACACATGAGCACTCACACACAACACGTGAGCACTCACACACAACACATGAGCACTCACACACAACACACTCACACATAACACATGAGCACTCACACACAACACATGAACACACACAACACATGAGCACTCACACACAACACATGAGCACTCACACACAACACATGAGCACTCACACACAACACATGAGCACTCACACACAACACATGAGCACTCACACACAACACGTGAGCACTCACACACAACACATGAACACTCACACACAACACATGAACACTCACACACAACACATGAGCACTCACACACAACACGTGAGCACTCACACACAACACATGAGCACTCACACACAACACAATCACACATGAGCACTCACACACAACACATGAACACACACAACACATGAGCACTCACACACAACACATGAGCACACACACACAACACATGAGCACTCACACACAACACATGAGCACTCACACACAACACGTGAGCACTCACACACAAAACACATGAACACTCACACACAACACATGAACACTCACACACAACACATGAACACTCACACACAACACATGAATACTCACACACAACACGTGAGCACTCACACACAACACGTGAGCACTCACACACAACACATGAACACTCACACAACACATGAACACTCACACACAACACATGAACACTCACACACAACACATGAGCACTCACACACAACACATGAGCACTCACACACAACACATGAACACTCACACACAACACATGAACACTCACACACAACACATGAAAACTCACACACAACACATGAGCACTCCCACACAACACATGAACACTCACACACAACACGTGAGCACTCACAAAAAACACATGAGCACTAACACACAACACATGAGCACTCACACACAACACATGAGCACTCACACACAACACATGAACACTCACACACAACACTCACACACAACACATGAACACTCACACACAACACATGAACATTCACACACAATACATGAGCACTCACACACAACATATGAGCACTCACACACAACACATGAACACTCACATACACACACAACACATGAATACTCACACACAACACATGAACACTCACACACAACACATGAGCACTCACACACAACACATGAACACTCACACACAACACATGAACACTCACACACAACACATGAGCACTCACACACAACACATGAACACTCACACACAACACACAATACATGAGCACTCACACACAACACATGAGCACTCACACACAATGGTGGGGGGTGAACCACACGAGCACAGCCAGTAGAATGTTGTTTTGTTAGTGTAGTGGAATAGGGTCTGGGGGTCACTTTATTGTTGGGGGGCCTGGCCCACCAATAGAATTATGCATGTATCTAGTGTACACACTAGTGCATGTATCTACACACTAGTGCATGTATCTACACACTAGTGCATGTATCTAGTGTACACACTAGTGCATGTATCTACACACTAGTGCATGTATCTACACACTAGTGCATGTATCTAGTGTACACACTAGTGCATGTATCTAGTGTACACACTAGTGCATGTATCTACACACTAGTGCATGTATCTACACACTAGTGCATGTATCTAGTGTACACACTAGTGCATGTATCTACACACTAGTGCATGTATCTACACACTAGTGCATGTATCTAGTGTACACACTAGTGCATGTATCTACACACTAGTGCATGTATCTACACACTAGTGCATGTATCTAGTGTACACACTAGTGCATGTATCTACACACTAGTGCATGTATCTACACACTAGTGCATGTATCTACACACTAGTGCATGTATCTAGTGCACACACTAGTGCATGTATCTACACACTAGTGCATGTATCTAGTGTACACACTAGTGCATGTATCTAGTGTACACACTAGTGCATGTATCTACACACTAGTGCATGTATCTAGTGTGCACACTAGTGCATGTATCTACACACTAGTGCATGTATCTAGTGTACATACTAGTGGCTGCACATGTGCCCTCCTCGGGCTACCGCTCTCGCCATTCAAGTTGAAACATCCACCTACTCCACTGGTAGTGTGTGCTGGAGTAAACCTCGCCAACACCAATGTTGCCTGCAGTAAACCTCACCTTCAACAATGTTGCCTGGAGTAAACCTCACCTTCAACAATGTTGCCTGCAGTAAACCTCATCTCCAAAAATGTTGCCTGCAGTAAACCTCACCTTCAACAATGTTGCCTGCAGTAAACTTCCTGCAGTAAACCTCACTATTTCAACAACTACAAAGTTGTAAGATTATTGTCAGCTGACATCAGATCCCTCAAAGGTTCCTCTTGTAATCAGCTCTCTTGTTTTTAGTGCCAACATTTCAAGCCAAACACTTTGTCTTCATCGATGAAGACCGAGCGTTGCAGTAGAAATGTTGACACTTCAACAACAAGGTGCCAAAAGAGAAAGTGAATGAACGAGTTTTTTTTGTCCATTGCACGGTCAGATGCAGCTTGAAGATTTCACAGTGCAATGCCTAGCCTGGTTAGCAGTGTCTCTTGGTGAGGTGATCATTGTCCACCAGCCTGGCTAGCAGTGTCTCTTGGTGAGGGGATCATTGTCCACCAGCCTGGCTAGTGCCTCTTGGTGAGGTGATCGTTGTCCACCAGCCTGGCTAGCAGTGTCTCTTGGTGAGGTGATCATTGTCCACCAGCCTGGCTAGTGTCTTTTGGTGAGGTGATCGTTGTCCACCAGCCTGGCTAGCAGTGTCTCTTGGTGAGGTGATCGTGTCCACCAGCCTGGCTAGCAGTGTCTCTTGGTGAGGTGATCATTGTCCACCAGCCTGGTTATATAGCAGTGCCTCTTTGGTGAGGTGATGTTTGTCCACCGGCCTGGCTAGTGCCTCTTGGTGAGGTGATCGTTGTCCACCAGCCTGGAGTGCCTCTTGGTGAGGTGATGGTTGTCCACCAGCCTGGAGTGCCTCTTGTTGAGGTGATCATTGTCCACCAGCCTGGCTAGTGTCTTTTGGTGAGGTGATCGTTGTCCACCAGCCTGGAGTGCCTCTTGGTGAGGTGATGGTTGTCCACCAGCCTGGAGTGCCTCTTGGTGAGGTGATCGTTGTCCACCAGCCTGGAGTGCCTCTTGGTGAGGTGATGATTGTCCACCAGCCTGGCTAGTGCCTCTTGGTGAGGCGATTGTTGTCCACCAGCTTGGCAAGGTAAGATAATGACCGAAGAAACATTTGTCAGGAAGCCCCACCTTCTACCTCCAGGGTTCATAGAACTATTGCCATATATGGATATGTGGAACAGTTGTTAACTGATTGCTACTGGGTGAATGAGGTCATTCAGGCGTAGCAAGAGAGAGGAGTGCTGGACAAGTAGCTAACCTGGGAGAGCCTCACGCAGAGTCAGTATCAAATGTCCAGTTTCTGTGCAATGATCTGTAGGGTTGTACAACTTGTATACGATCTTAGCTCTTACGCTATATGATTGGCAATTTAGGTTGGTGGGAGCTATTTTTGTTACTTTGTGTACTAAAACTTTAACAGTGCAGTAGTATGATAACAGCTCCTTATAAGGAGCAGTGATGTGATACCAGCTCCTTATAAGGAGAAGTGCTGTGTGATAGCAGCTCCTTATAAGAAGCAGTGTTGTGTGATACCAGCTCCTTATAAGGAGCACTGTTGTGTGATAGTGGGTAAGCAATGTCACGTCAGTCCAAGACTGGCCCTGGACTAGACTAGGTCTGGATGGGCCCTGGACTAGGATTAGCCCTGGACTAGGACCAGCCCTGGACTAGGACCAGCCCTGGACTAGGACCAGCCCTGGACTAGGACTAGGACCAGCCCTGGACTAGGACCAGCCCTGGACTAGCCCTGGACTAGGACTGGACTAGGACCAGCCCTGGACTAGGACCAGCCCTGGACTAGGACCAGCCCTGGACTAGGACCAGCCCTGGACTAGGACCGGCCCTGGACTAGGACCGGCCCTGGACTAGGACTGGCCCTGGACTAGGACCAGCCCTGGACTAGGACCAGCCCTGGACTAGGACTAGAACTGGACTAGGACTAGCCCTGGACTAGGAGACCAGCCCTGGACTAGGAGACCAGCCCTGGACTAGGACCAGCCCTGGACTAGGACCAGCCCTGGACTAGGACCAGCCTGGACTAGGACCAGCCCTGGACTAGGACCAGCCCTGGACTAGGACTAGAACTGGACTAGGACTAGCCCTGGACTAGGAGACCAGCCCTGGACTAGGACCCTGGACTAGGACCAGCCCTGGACTAGGGCCAGCCCTGGACTAGGACCAGCCCTGGACTAGGGCCAGCCCGGGACTAGGACTAGAACTGGACTAGGACTAGCCCTGGACTAGGAGACCAGCCCTGGACTAGGAGACCAGCCCTGGACTAGGAGACCAGCCCTGGACTAGGAGACCAGCCCTGGACTAGGAGACCAGCCCTGGACTAGGACCAGCCCTGGACTAGGACCAGCCCTGGACTAGGACCAGCCCTGGACTAGGACCAGCCCTGGACAGGGACTAAGACTAGATTAGGTCTGGATTAGGTGCAGTTCCGGATTAGGCCTGCCTTACATGTATTGAAGAGTGCAGTGCATGCTGTCTCTGTGATTCTGTATGAGTAGTGTCAGTCAGTCACACCTACCAGCCTTTGCGTGTGATGGTATGATCCAGAATAGTGCCAGGTGCAGGGTTCATCAGCCCCTTGGGGCCGCCACGCTGAAATATGCGTGTGGAAATCCTCTTCTGCACGACCACCACCGCCATCTTGGGCTGGTAGTCTCTCGCCAACAAGGAAAAGCAGGAGGTCATCTGCGGCACCTCATACTGTTCCACAACATGCATCTGCCCATCACCCACGCCATCACGGAACACCACGATGCGGTCAGGAAGACAGCTGTTTACCTGCACACAAACACAGCAAGACTATCCACTCCACACACAGCAAGACTATCCACTCCACACACAGCAAGACTATCTACTCCACACACAGCAAGACTATCCACACACAGCAAGACTATCCACACACAGCAAGACTATCTACTCCACACACAGTAAGACTATCTACTCCACACACAGCAAGACTATCTACTCCACACACAGCAAGACTATCCACTCCACACACAGCAAGACTATCTACTCCACACACAGCAAGACTATCTACTCCACACACAGCAAGACTATCTACTCCACACACAGCAAGACTATCTACTCCACACACAGCAAGACTATCCACTCCACACACAGCAAGACTATCCACTCCACACACAGCAAGACTATCTACTCCACACACAGCAAGACTATCTACTCCACACACAGCAAGACTATCTATTCCACACACAGCAAGACTATCCACTCCACACACAGCAAGACTATCCACTCCACACACATGAAATACTATCTACTCCACACACAGCAAGACTATCTACTCCACACACAGCAAGACTATCTACTCCACACACAGCAAGACTATCTACTCCACACACAGCAAGACTATCTACTCCACACACAGCAAGACTATCTACTCCACACACAGCAAGACTATCTACTCCACACACAGCAAGACTATCTACTCCACACACAGCAAGACTATCTACTCCACACACAGCAAGACTATCCACTCCACACACAGCAAGACTATCTACTCCACACACAGCATACCTCTTGATAGTGCTCCAATGCTGCCTTGAAGCAGACTTTGAGGCCATCAGCAATCTCCTGCCGTACTCCCTGAATGTCCACGCGCGAGTACCAGCGGGTCAGGTACCTACACACAGCCATGACCAGTACTCTAAACATTGCACACCTCAACAGATGGCCGAGACTTACTGGTTAGTGCTGGCCACAAACCCCAAGATGGACCTCTTCTGGCCCTGGGCCGAGTCGTGGTACACATCGAGACCAACCACCATCAGGTTTTTCTAAGCACCCAAGACAAGAGCAAATGACAAGGAGATCCTTTACCAATCATAAAAACTCTCTCTAGCAGTCCATACACCTTTAACTGTTTGTGATGGCTAGATACATATCCAAGATGGTTTGCTGCCACTGCGCACAGCTAAGACTCTTCTACAGTAAGGAGACCCACCACAGGAATCTCCACTGCACACAGCTAAGACTCTTCTACAGTGAGGAGACCCACCATAGTAATCTCCATTACACACGGCTAAGACTCTTCTACAGTGAGGAGACCCACCACAGGAATCTCCACAGCACACAGCTAAGACTCTTCTACAGTGAGGAGACCCACCACAGGAATCTCCACTGCTCAGACTCTTCTACAGTGAGGAGACCCACCACAGTAATCTCCACTACACACAGCTAAGACTCTTCTACAGTGAGGAGACCCACCACAGTAATCTCCACTACACACAGCTAAGACTCTTCTACAGTGAGGAGACCCACCACAGGAATCTCCATTACACACAGCTAAGACTCTTCTACAGTGAGGAGACCCACCACAGGAATCTCCACTACACAAGCTATGACTCTTCTACAGTGAGGAGACCCACCATAGTAATCTCCACTGCACACAGCTAAGACTATTCTACACAGTGAGGAGACCCACCACAGGAATCTCCACTGCTCACTCTTCTGCAGTGAGGAGACCCACCACAGTAATCTCCACTACACACAGCTAAGACTCTTCTACAGTGAGGAGACCCACCATAGTAATCTCCACTACACACAGCTAAGACTATTCTACAGTGAGGAGACCCACCACAGGAATCTCCACTGCCCATAATTCTCCTCCCAGCTTGCAGTTGATCTGCAGGGCAATCTTCTGTGTTACACTGCGTAACTTCTGTTGCTGCGAGATGGTCCTTGCATTGATCACCTACAAGGGAGCATGCACACACACGCACTGTAGCTGGAGCACTCAGAATACATGCCAGTGGGTGTGGGTGTGGCCTTACAGGAAGGAGGTGTGTGATTATAGCGGGGGGCTAAGGAGTGTCTGTACCTGTGGAGACTAAGGTATGTAAGAAAGCGTGTGTGTACCTGCAGGGTGTGTGTAAGAAGGCGTGTCTGTGCCTGCAGGGTGTGTGTAAGAAGGCGTGTCTGTGCCTGCAGGGTGTGTGTAAGAAGGCGTGTCTGTGCCTGCTGGGTGTGTGTAAGAAGGCGTGTCTGTGCCTGCAGGGTGTGTGTAAGAAGGCGTGTCTGTGCCTGCAGGGTGTGTGTAAGAAGGCGTGTCTGTACCTGCAGGGTGTGTTAAGGAAGACGTGCCTGTGCCCGCAGAGTGTGCGTAAGAAGGCGTGTCTGTGCCTGCAGGGTGTGTGTAAGAAGGTGTGTCTGTACCCGCAGGGTGTGTGTAAGAAGGCGTGCCTGTGCCCGCAGGGTGTGTAAGAAGGTGTGTCTGTACTCGCAGGGTGTGCGTAAGAAGGTGTGTCTGTACCTGTGAGGGAACAGGGCACTCAATGCAGCAGAACTTCTTGAAGGCAGAGTACCGATCATCTCTGCTCGTGGGGAAGATAGCAATGACTAGCTGCAGCTTGTCATTGAGCTCCTTCCTCAGACACTGTATATAGGTGTCAGTCCTATCGTTGGGCAGACTCAGCATCTTGGGCTCACACAGCTAAGACACACACACACACAGCACTGTTTCATAGCACGTGCAAGGCATCAAGGAGCTAATTAACAAGGTTTTGCTAAGACAGAGTGCAGTGCTGCCAGGAACATTGTCAAGAGGTACACACTAACTGCATCACTACCTTGTCCAAGTCCTACACTGGTTTGACCACGCCCACCCACCCCCGTCTAACAGTGGCCAGGTCAAGAGTAAAGGCCTGTCCACATCAAGCCAATGTGCATTAATGTATTGGTCACGTCCACACTAGAATTCAAATTGAAATATGCACATTATTCGGGTCCACCTCGACAGGTGGTTTGACGCGAACCAGAGCAACAAATCAATCACCTTCTCAATATCACCTTCTCAATAATAACTTGAAATTGTATTCTCTCGACGTTTCGACTAGATGCTCTAGCCTTCATTAGACACTAACACTCGCGTGCCTGCTATATACTGGTAGCTAGGTATCCACATGTGCTATATACCGGCACATGCATCCAGCAGGATGTAAATATATATATATATATATATATATATATATATATATAATAAATAATAAATAATCATAAATAATAATCATGAAATAATTATATAAATATAATATATAATAGTAATATAATAACAAATAAATATTATATAACAATATATAACAAATAATAATAATAATAATAATAATAATAATAATAATAATAATAATAATAATAATAATAATAATAATAATAATAATAAATCAATAAATAAATCTATAATTATTTATTATTTTATTTGTTATAATTTTTTTAAATTTTTTTATCGTTAAATTTCGTTAAATTTAAAATTTAAATAATTAATTAATAATTATTTTATTTCTACATCTAGTCACATGCTAGACGCGTACGCTTGTAGCACGTGCTAGCAGGCTAATGTGAGCGTACGCTGGTAGTACGTGTTGGATAGCTAGCAGGCTCATGTGAGCGTACGCTGGTGGTACGTGTCGGATAGCTAGTAGGCTCATGTGAGCGTACGCTTGTAGCACGTGCTAGTAGGCTCATGTGAGCGTACGCTGGTGGCACGTGTTGGATAGCTAGTAGGCTCATGTGAGTCATCGCATCTCATTATTCCTGATGAAGGCTAGAGTATCTAGTGGAAACGTCGAGTGAATACAATTTGAGTTGTGATGTTATTATGTCAACTGAGAGTTCATTGAGAACAAATTAAAGCAAGTGTGTGCAAGTGTGTGCTAGTGTGTGCAAGTGCGTGCAAGTGTGTGCAAGTGCGTGCAAGTGCGTGCAAGTGTGTGCAAGTGCGTGCAAGTGTGTGGTGTTGTAAAGAATTGCATTCACTGGCGTCTTCCTAATGTTGCAGTTGGGAACTTTAGAGCTATCTGTGGGCTGCGGCCAAACTAGCTGGAGTAGCTAGCTACATAGCTACACACGTTGGTTCTGCCTTTCCCTCAGCTCTCTCCTCTTTCTTCTCCGCAGCAAATGTTTCCTGCGCATCTGTAGGAGCTGATCAGCAAGAAAATGATGCAAAAACAAACTCCACCTTGAGCAACTACTGCTATAGTATATGATTTTGACTGACCTTGGGAGGGGATGATTAGTTTTGCCTCGTATGGTTAACTTGTGCTAGTGTGGACGCGATGGACGTGCATCGCTACGCATCAGCTTTTTCCTCTGACCCAAGTGCAAAGTGGACAGGCCTTATTAAGGGGTGAGTCGACCATTTTGTAGGGTGTTTTCCTTCTTTTTTTCCCTTCCATCATTCTCCAAGACTTGAAACTTGGCTAAAATATCGCTCAGTCATTTCCGCGCTATCTGCGCAAAGGGGGGTACAAACGTCTGCTCCTGCGCATGCCACGTTGTTCTTTCTCAGTTCCCAACTTTGATCGAACCTCTGTGTGATTCTAGTGCAATTCTAAAGCTACTATCATGCACTTTTCAAACTGATTTATTATGAAATGTAATTTTCATGTAGTGACATCACATGATACCGTGTAACTCATTCAATTTTTGTCTGTAGTAAATAATTTTTATATCTTATGAAAGCTCTTGCATTGCTCCGTGTTTTCAATACATTTCTAACCAATCCAGTCATTTTCTGATGAGATATAGTCAGTCTGACAGCATAAAAATGAAATTGGGGATATTGGGGGGGAAAAAAATCAAAAAAATCAAACAAACTATTGAAAACACGTATCTGTGATCACTCTAATATCACCATAAATAGCAAGTGTTGAAGACCTGTGGTTCGGGTACAGGAGCGCATCTAAACATTTAAAAGGACCTTTGTGGTTTTGCCCATGTTTCAGTTCTAGTTTATTGCAACACCATTATTCTAATGCCATTGGAAAGCACCTAGAATGAGCTACATTTTGAGACCATAATCTTTAGAAATGGATTAAGCATTCAATAGTTATGACACGTTTTTTTTAAAAACCCACAAAATGGTCGACTCCCCCTTAACCCATTCACCGTCGGGTTTAGGCAGCATTTTTTTTTAATTGGACTCGGGTGCAAATAAAAATCAATATTAAATCAGGAATGCACTAAAGTCCCTAGCAACCATGGTTGATGGGATAGCATTGGTGTCGACAAACACTGTGGTCAACTTTAGGTTGCTAAGCAATGACCACAAATGATGAATATCATTATGTAATTACAAGCTTAATGAAAGCTCTTACTTCATAGACAATGCAACATGTGATTATATATATATATATATATATTATATATATATATATGCACACACTCATTGTATTCACAAAACTTGCATAACATATATTTTTCATTTTTTAATATTTATTTTCTGATGAAGATATTGTTATCATGTTGGTGTTGTATGAACAATTATTTATTACATCTTCCCATAATAGGACAACAATAGCAACAAAAAACATGCATATACAAAACAACAGCCATCTAGCACACACATAGAACAGAGAGAAAAATGGAAATACCATAGAAAGTAAAATTTAAAAAAGGGAAGCAAAAACTAGGAAACTACGAAGTCTACCCTGGTGTGGTATTGAAAAAACAGTCCCTATTTGTGACACACAGTGGTACTTTGCAGTGACGGCAAATAAGTGGTCTCATGGTCGTTTGAGATTCCAGACATGTTTCCAAATGCTACACAGACAATACACCACTGCTGTTTTTCAGTTAGTGTGCTGACCAATGCCCAAGCGTGGTGTTCAGCCGGTCTAGACGCTCGTTATGAACTGAGCGAGGGCGGCCAGCATGCTGACGTGAGCAGAAGCATACCACTAGTTCCTTAGCTAGCTCCAACCGGAAGGTCAAAAAATCTCTCTTCCTGTAACCCCTGGCAAGGTGATCTGCTCAGCGGACATGAGAGTCTGTTCAGAATGCATGCCTCACCCATATACGCAAACACCCTCTTCTGGAGAATTAGAGGAGGGACTATCAAAGGTACTAGCTGAGGACACAGTAGAAGAAGCAAGAGACGGAGCTAAAGAAATGCTGGTAGAAGTTCCAGAAAGAAAAAGAGGACTAGCTAAAGGCAGAGCAGAACTTGAAGCACTAGAAGCTATTTCACTACCACTACTCTGACAAACTCGAGCATGAAGAACACTCCTAGTGCTATGACTAAGCTGAACAACTGGTTGTGAAGGAGTGCATACTTCACTAGAAGAGGACACAGAGTGCGAGGGTAAAAATAAAGGAGGGCATGATGATGGAACAGACAATGATGAGGATGGAAATAGTATAGGAGCCACTACAGATGTCACATAAGTCATAGAACCTGATGCAGAGGTTACACGACCTACAGTTGCAGATACTGGTAGGAACAATGGAGAAGGTGATGAAGCAGCCATCACAGTAATAGGAGGGGTAGCAACAATAGATTGTGTCAGAGTTGATGAAGCTCTGTCAGCTGCCCAATCCATCGCTTCATGCATCAAACCTGAAAGGGATAAGAAATTGGCATCAAATAATTTTACCGCGGACTACCGCAACAAGGAAACTAAAAGAGCATTGTAGTTCCATGCTCTGCTTTACTAACAACAAAACTAGCTATAGCTAAACTGTAGCTAAACTGACTGTAAATACCTTCTTCATCGCTGGTATTCTCATCTCCATCTAGATCGTCACCTCGAGTGAAAGCGCTACGCTTCCTTGAAGGTAGGTCATCAGCAACTATTCTGCCAAGCGATAGCGGTGCTTCAGGGTCAACACGACTCTGGCCAACGTAGGATGAGATGCCAGCGCCTTCTTGATCACTGCTTTCATCCTCAGAAAGTCCAAAATCGCCCTAAACCTGAGAAATAACTTTATCCAAGGACAGTCGAACGGCCATCTTCAACACGATTTGAAATTCTGAGTGGGTCCGACTTTTCAATATTACTACCCTAGTTACTGAACGTCTATTGCCTTTATATTCGGTACGATCGTAGGGTAAGAAAGTAGCTAACTTTTGACCTCTATAAGGTGTCTGTGAACGGTACGATTGATTTTTTATGGGTTTTTTAATCTGATAAAACAACTTTTTGTGATAATCAGCTACTAACCAATATTGATTGCAATGCACTCAAGGTTAATGAACAGGAGTGAGATATAATCAGCTACTAACCAATATTGATGGCAATGCACTCAAGGTTAATGAGCAGGAGTGAGATATAATAAGCTACTAACCAATATTGATTGCAATGCACTCAAGGTTAATGAACAGGAGTGAGATATAATCAGCTACTAACCAATATTGATTGCAATGCACTCAAGGTTAATGAACAGGAGTGAGATATAATCAGCTACTAACCAATATTGATTGCAATGCACTCAAGGTTAATGAACAGGAGTGAGATATAATCAGCTACTAACCAATATTGATTGCAATGCACTCAAGGTTAATGAACAGGAGTGAGATATAATCAGCTACTAACCAATATTGATTGCAATGCACTCAAGGTTAATGAACAGGAGTGAGATATAATCAGCTACTAACCTTGATACCAAGCGAGGGGCAAACTTTCTTCATCATCTCCACAAAGTCGTGACCCTTGGAGTAGTCTCGTCGTGTTACCATGACAACCCAGTTATTTAGAGGCACCTACATTGCAAGCAGAGCAACAACAGATGAAACACACACACACCACCACCTCCTCCACACACCACCTCCACACCCACACCCACACAGAGAGAAGTAAGTTCTCTCTGTTAAAGAATATTAGTCACATTGGGTTGGGGTGTTAGAGCTTACTCCTGAGATCACATGGGGTGTTAGAGCTTACTCCTGAGGTCACATGGGATGTTACAGCTTACTCCTGAGGTCACATGGGGTGTTAGAACTTACCGCTGAGATAACATTCTCCTTGACAGCCTGTCTGCCCCAGTCAGCCTCGGGGCCAGCAGTGTGGGTGGCATTCCGGAACATTATGTTCTCACAATTGAGCTGTCTGCCCTCCAACTGGATCATCTTAGGGTCCAGTCGCAGCCCCCACGACTCCAGCTCCTCACGGGCCTACATCACATGACACACATGAATCAACACATGATACAAACAACTGTCACATGACATCATCTACATTAGAATCAATTAATAGCCACAAGTGTTCAGTGTCCCTACTCAGACTCCTCCCCCACAACAAACACGATTACAAAATTCATCCCAGTAGTCCGCTACATGACCTTGAGGAGAAACTCCATTTTAGAGGTGTGGTCATGCTTTATGAGCTAGGCAATGATAGCAACTACATCTTGCACCATCTCTTCCTGCTCATCTTACTGGGGAGGGCTGCATCATGTCTTCCTGCTCATCTTACTGGGGAGGACTGCATCATGTCTTCCTGCTCATCTTACTGGGGAGGGCTGCATCATGTCTTCCAGGCTCATCTTACTGGGAAGGACTGCATCATGTTTTCCATGCTCATCTTACTGGGGAGGACTGCATCATGTCTTCCTGCTGATCTTACTGGGGAGGACTGCATCATGTCTTCCTGCTGATCTTACTGGGGAGGACTGCATCATGTCTTCCTGCTCATCTTACTGGGGAGGTCCGCATCATGTCTTCCTGCTGATCTTACTGGGGAGGACTGCATCATGTCTTCCAGGCTCATCTTACTGGGGAGGGCTGCATCATGTCTTCCAGGCTCATCTTACCGGGGAGGACTGCATCATGTCTTCCAGGCTCATCTTACTGGGGAGGGCTGCATCATGTCTTCCAGGCTCATCTTACTGGGGAGGACTGCATCATGTCTTCCAGGCTCATCTTACTGGGGAGGACTGCATCATGTCTTCCAGGCTCATCTTACTGGGGAGGACTGCATCATGTCTTCCTGCTCATCTTACTGGGGAGGACTGCACTGGTCTTCCAGGCTCATCTTACTGGGGAGGACTGCATCATGTCTTCCAGGCTCATCTTACTGGGGAGGACTGCATCATGTCTTCCAGGCTCATCTTACTGGGGAGGACTGCACTGGTCTTCCAGGCTCAGGCTGCTCTAGCAACACTGCAACACTCTGGATGTTTTGCTCTAGAGAGAAAGAGACACTCCCTGGCCTCCCTTGCTGTTCCTGTGAGCATAGGAGGAGGGGCCAGCCCCCAGCACCTAGTGGCCTGTCTCATCAGGAGCCAGCCCCCAGCAACCTGGTGGCCTGTCTCATCAGGGGCCAGCCCCCAGCACCTGGTGGCCTGTCTCATCAGGGGCCAGCACCTAGTGGCCTGTCTCAGGGGCCAGCCCCCAGCACCTGGTGGCCTGTCTCATCAGGAGCCAGCCCCCAGCACCTGGTGGCCTGTGTCATCAGGAGCCAGCCCCCAGCACCTGGTGGCCTGTCCCATCAGGAGCCAGCCCCCAGCACCTGGTGGCCTGTCCCATCAGGAACCAGCCCCCAGCACCTGGTGGCCTGTCTCATCAGGTGCCAGCCCCCAGCACCTGGTGGCCTGTCTCATCAGGGGCCAGCCCCCAGCACCTGGTGGCCTGTCTCATCAGGGGCCAGCCCCCAGCACCTGGTGGCCTGTCCCATCAGGAACCAGCCCCCAGCACCTGGTGGCCTGTCTCATCAGGTGCCAGCCCCCAGCACCTGGTGGCCTGTCTCATCCGGGGCCAGCCCCCAGCACCTGGTGGCCTGTCTCATCAGGGGCCAGCCCCCAGCACCTGGTGGCCTGTCTCATCAGGGGCCAGCCCCCAGCACCTGGTGGCCTGTCTCATCAGGAGCCAGCCCCCAGCACCTGGTGGCCTGTCTCATCAGGGGCCAGCCCCCAGCACCTGGTGGCCTGTCTCATCAGGGGGCAGCCCCCACTGGGCGGTGCTTCTGATTCTCATTCATGAACTTTGCATGGAATTCTGCTGCCTTCTCTCTCAGCAGTTGCACTGACTGAGTGCCTCCCTCCCTTTCCTGAGTGAACCAGAGAGATGCGGGCTTCCAAGCTGGTCGCTCTCAGCACGACTATCAAGCATGCTTGCAAACTCTTGAAGTTTGGATTCATTAATTCTGATCTCTGTTGTCTTGGCAACGCCTTACTCTTCTGTGAGTTCCAGTGATTCCTTTGCACTTCTTGCCAAAGCAGATAACTACGACCCAATAGACAAAACTCCTCCTCCCATTGCTGGCCCTAGCCCTGGTCAGCTTTCACGTGGAAATATTGAGCCTGCCGCACCCACTACTCCCCTGTCACCAATCATCACCACCCACTACTCCCCTGTCACCAATCATCACCACCCACTCCTTCCCTGTCACCAATCATTACCACCCACTCCTTCCCTGCAACCAATCATTACCACCCACTCCTTCCCTGCAACCAATCATCACCACCCACTCATTCCCTGTCACCAATCATCACCACCCACTCCTTCCCTGTCACCAATCATCACCACCCACTCCTTCCCTGTCACCAATCATTACCACCCACTCCTTCCCTGCAACCAATCATCACCACCCACTCATTCCCTGTCACCAATCATCACCACCCACTCCTTCCCTGTCACCAATCATTACCACCTACTCCTTCCCTGTCAACAATCATTACCACCCACTCCTCATTACCACCCACTCCTTCCCTGTCACCAATCATCACCACCCACTCCTTCCCTGTCACCAATCATCACCACCCACTCCTTCCCTGTCACCAATCATCACCACCCACTCCTTCCCTGTCACCAATCATCACCACCCACTCCTTCCCTGTCACCAATCATCACCACCCACTCCTTCCCTGTCACCAATCATTACCACCCACTCCTTCCCTGCAACCAATCATTACCACCCACTCCTTCCCTGCAACCAATCATCACCACCCACTCCTTCCCTGCAACCAATCATCACCACCCACTCCTTCCCTGTCACCAATCATCACCACCCACTCCTTCCCTGTCACCAATCTTTACCATGTTGACCAAGTTTGGATCATGGAGGTGCAGATAAGTAAGGGTACACAGGGGTCGGCGCTGCAATATATATTTCTGCCCGTTTTTCTAATTCGTCAAATGACACTCATGAATAAGTGTAATGTGTGGGATAGGCACAAGCCAACACACATTCCTCGGGACACATTACTGGGCGGTTAAACTGGGCAGTTAATAATAAAAGTCAGTGACACCGCCAGCATACCTGCTCCACTACCCCACACCAGGACAACCAGAGAGGCCCCAGCATACCTTAGGTAACCACACACCAGGACAACCAGAGAGGCCCCAGCATACCTTAGGTAACCACACACCAGGACAACCAGAGAGGCCCCAGCATACCTTAGGTCACCACACACCAGGACAACCAGAGAGGCCCCAGCATACCTTAGGTCACCACACAACAGGACAACCAGAGAGGCCCCAGCATACCTTAGGGCACCACACACCAGGACAACCAGAGAGGCTCCAGCATACCTTAGGGCACTGGTTGACTCGGTCCACAAACTTCCTGAAGCTCGACTCTCTCTGGTTGGGAGCAATCTGCGTGTGAATGGCTATATCCTACAAACACACACACACACACACACAGCAAGTTACAATAATATGGCGTCACCAGTGTGGTACATGAAGATGTGTGATGGTGTGACATGTAATGGGGTGTGGAATGTGATGGTGTGGAATGTGGTGGTGTGACATGTTTGGTGGTGTGTGGAATGTAATTAACCCTCTCACCGGTAACTTTACAGAGGTTTTCCCCTCAAAATGAATGATTTTCTTAATATTTAAAGATGCATGATGTAAAGTACCTAGCAACCATATATCAGGTGATAGCTAATGAGTGGATGAATATTGTAACAAAATTTGGTGGCCTAACAATAAACCACAACATCGTGAATCTCATTATAAGAAACGGGAACTGTTTCTAGCTTTCATTATTGTCCACTAAGAATGTTCAAAAGTTTACTATTGCTCATTGAGTGACAAGTTAGTATCTGACAATCGAAGAATATATTTTTTGCAAACATATAAATGTGAATATCATTATTATGAAGCTGGCAACCACCACATAACTGTGAATATCATTACATGGAGCTGAATAGGAAGGTGTACTTGCATCACTGACTCATCAGAGTCAGATGGAGAGATGTATGAAGGACCTCAATATAACATAATAAATCTTACTCTATATACCTTTACATTACTAGATTATGTTACATGCATATATACCAGCAAGAGAGGTATTGGCAGGTGGGTAGGGCTATGGCTACCAATGACAGATCTTGTCAGAGCTGCTAGCTCATTCATGTCAACCTCATGGATTCCCAAGTAAGCAGGGAGATTTTCTTTATCTTCTTAAGAGCTATCACTCTTGGAAAGGCCAAAATCATCATAAAAAAGCTGACAGATAACTTCATCTCGATTATATCGAACTGACATCTATATTCCAAAACCGGAAGTGAAGTTTGACGTCACGTTTTTCATGGTTACCGACGTTATACGTACATTATATTTTAATTAGTCATAGAGCAAAGCTTTAGCTTTAGATGCAAAAATATGTTTATTTTATTTTGTTAGTGAATGGTTAATTTTTTATAATTTTTTTAGTAGCAGTAATACCATTTCGCGCCTACAGGCGCTTATGCCGGTGAGAGGGTTAAGGTTGGAGGTGTTTGCAAGAAGGGGTACAAATGTCTGCGCACTGCCTGCACGCATGAGATGAGCGCTGGCTAAAAGATGGCTGCAAGTCTAATAGCAACCTCGGCCACCATTACTTCCGTGCAATGGACCGGCGATTACTATTGGAAGGCGGTTACTCCTGCTGGCAGTTGTGGTGGGTGGACTTCAAGTGTCTGTTTGGAGGACGTCTAATCATTTGAGTGCATGTGGCTAAACAGGAGGAACCTGCCGGAGAGCAGAGGTCACGGGTCCTATCCCTGCTGGTGCCCAGAATAGTGTTCCTGAATTTTTTCCTGTTGTTTTCAGTTCTCAGTTTATAAGTCGAGTGGGCAGTTGCATGGGCGTGTCTTAATTGCTATTTGGAGGGGGGCTCCTAATAGAGGAAATATAGAAGTCCATCAGCAAGAGAAGCACCCACTCCACCTGCCCCCTCTCCACCTGCCCCCTCTCCACCTGCCCCCTCTCCACCTGCCCCGTCTCCTCCAGCATCCACTCCACCTGCCCCCTACAGCAGCTAATCCACGAATACCCACTCCACCAGCACCAACAGTAAATCCACGAATACCCGCTCCACCAGCACCAACAGTATCCACTCTAGCAGTACTCATTCGACCAGAGGCAAAAATTCCCCAGGATTC
The DNA here is from genome assembly GCA_028752905.1 of Cladorhizidae sp. MBARI D1340-BT2. Lineage (NCBI taxonomy): Eukaryota > Metazoa > Porifera > Demospongiae > Poecilosclerida > Cladorhizidae > Cladorhizidae sp. MBARI D1340-BT2. The sequence goes on from JAQNBH010000012.1 coordinate 167,308, forward strand.
CACCTCTTGTCCTGAAAGGGAATCCTGTAGGC
>JAQNBH010000012.1:169839-176709 GCA_028752905.1 Cladorhizidae sp. MBARI D1340-BT2
GACCTCAGACTCCCAATACATTAGTTGCTGTAGTAGTCTATAATGACCTCAGACTCCCAAATACATTAGTTGCTGTAGTAGTCTATAATGACCTCAGACTCCCAATACATTAGTTGCTGTAGTAGTCCTATAATGACCTCAGACTCCCAATACATTAGTTGCTGTAGTAGTCTATAATGACCTCAGACTCCCAATACATTAGTTGCTGTAGTAGTCTATATGACCTCAGACTCCCAATACATTAGTTGCTGTAGTAGTCTATAATGACCTCAGACTCCCAATACATTAGTTGCTGTAGTAGTCTATAATGACCTCAGACTCCCAATACATTAGTTGCTGTAGTAGCCTATAATGACCTCAGACTCCCAATACATTAGTTGCTGTAGTAGCCTATAATGACCTCAGACTCCCAATACATTAGTTGCTGTAGTAGTCTATAATGACCCTCACACTCCCAATACATTAGTTGCTGTAGTAGTCTATAATGACCTCAGACTCCCAATACATTAGTTGCTGTAGTAGTCTATAATGACCTCAGACTCCCAATACATTAGTTGCTGTAGTAGTCTATAATGACCTCAGACTCCCAATACATTAGTTGCTGTAGTAGTCTATAATGACCTCAGACTCCCAATACATTAGTTGCTGTAGTAGTCTATAATGACCTCAGACTCCCAATACATTAGTTGCTGTAGTAGTCTATAATGACCTCAGACTCCCAATACATTAGTTGCTGTAGTAGCCTATAATGACCTCAGACTCCCAATACATTAGTTGCTGTAGTAGCCTATAATGACCTCAGACTCCCAATACATTAGTTGCTGTAGTAGTCTATAATGACCTCAGACTCCCAATACATTAGTTGCTGTAGTAGGCCTATAATGACCTCAGACTCCCAATACATTAGTTGCTGTAGTAGTCTATAATGACCTCAGACTCCCAATACATTAGTTGCTGTAGTAGCCTATAATGACCTCAGACTCCCAATACATTAGTTGCTGTAGTAGCCTATAATGACCTCAGACTCCCAATACATTAGTTGCTGTAGTAGTCTATAATGACCCTCAGACTCCCAATACATTAGTTGCTGTAGTAGTCTATAATGACCTCAGACTCCCAATACATTAGTTGCTGTAGTAGTCTATAATGACCTCAGACTCCCAATACATTAGTTGCTGTAGTAGCCTATAATGACCTCAGACTCCCAATACATTAGTTGCTGTAGTAGTCTATAATGACCTCAGACTCCAATACATTAGTTGCTGTAGTAGTCTATAATGACCTCAGACTCCCAATACATTAGTTGCTGTAGTAGTCTATAATGACCTCAGACTCCCAATACATTAGTTGCTGTAGTAGTCTATAATGACCTCAGACTCCCAATACATTAGTTGCTGTAGTAGTCTATAATGACCTCAGACTCCCAATACATTAGTTGCTGTAGTAGTCTATAATGACCTCACACTCCCAATACATTAGTTGCTGTAGTAGTCTATAATGACCTCACACTCCCAATACATTAGTTGCTGTAGTAGTCTATAATGACCTCAGACTCCCAATACATTAGTTGCTGTAGTAGTCTATAATGACCTCAGACTCCCAATACATTAGTTGCTGTACGTAGTCTATAATGACCTCAGACTCCCAATAACATTAGTTGCTGTAGTAGTCTATAATGACCTCAGACTCCCAATACATTAGTTGCTGTAGTAGTCTATAATGACCTCAGACTCCCAATACATTAGTTGCTGTAGTAGCCTATAATGACCTCAGACTCCCAATACATTAGTTGCTGTAGTAGTCTATAATGACCTCAGACTCCCAATACATTAGTTGCTGTAGTAGTCTATAATGACCTCACACTCCCAATACATTAGTTGCTGTAGTAGTCTATAATGACCTCAGACTCCCAATACATTAGTTGCAGTAGTAGTCTATAATGACCTCAGACTCCCAATACATTAGTTGCTGTAGTAGCCTATAATGACCTCAGACTCCCAATACATTAGTTGCTGTAGTAGTCTATAATGACCTCAGACTCCCAATACATTAGTTGCTGTAGTAGTCTATAATGACCTCAGACTCCCAATACATTAGTTGCTGTAGTAGTCTATAATGACCTCAGACTCCCAATACATTAGTTGCTGTAGTAGCCTATAATGACCTCAGACTCCCAATACATTAGTTGCTGTAGTAGCCTATAATGACCTCACACTCCCAATACATTAGTTGCTGTAGTAGGCCTATAATGACCTCAGACTCCCAATACATTAGTTGCTGTAGTAGTCTATAATGACCTCAGACTCCAATACATTAGTTGCTGTAGTAGCCTATAATGACCTCAGACTCCCAATACATTAGTTGCTGTAGTAGTCCTATAATGACCTCAGACTCCCAATACATTAGTTGCTGTAGTAGCCTATAATGACCTCAGACTCCCAATACATTAGTTGCTGTAGTAGTCTATAATGACCTCAGACTCCCAATACATTAGTTGCTGTAGTAGTCTATAATGACCTCAGACTCCCAATACATTAGTTGCTGTAGTAGTCTATAATGACCTCAGACTCCCAATACATTAGTTGCTGTAGTAGTCTATAATGACCTCAGACTCCCAATACATTAGTTGCTGTAGTAGTCTATAATTGACCTCAGACTCCCAATACATTAGTTGCTGTAGTAGTCTATAATGACCTCAGACTCCCAATACATTAGTTGCTGTAGTAGCCTATAATGACCTCAGACTCCCAATACATTAGTTGCTGTAGTAGTCTATAATGACCTCAGACTCCCCAATACATTAGTTGCTGTAGTAGTCTATAATGACCTCAGACTCCCAATACATTAGTTGCTGTAGTAGTCTATAATGACCTCAGACTCCCAATACATTAGTTGCTGTAGTAGTCTATAATGACCTCAGACTCCCAATACATTAGTTGCTGTAGTAGTCTATAATGACCTCAGACTCCCAATACATTAGTTGCTGTAGTAGTCTATAATGACCTCAGACTCCCAATACATTAGTTGCTGTAGTAGTCTATAATGACCTCAGACTCCCAATACATTAGTTGCTGTAGTAGTCTATAATGACCTCACACTCCCAATACATTAGTTGCTGTAGTAGTCTATAATGACCTCAGACTCCCAATACATAGTTGCTGTAGTATAATGACCTCAGACTCCCAATACATTAGTTGCTGTAGTAGTCTATAATGACCTCAGACTCCCAATACATTAGTTGCTGTAGTAGCCTATAATGACCTCAGACTCCCAATACATTAGTTGCTGTAGTAGTCTATAATGACCCTCAGACTCCCAATACATTAGTTGCTGTAGTAGTCTATAATGACCTCACACTCCAATACATTAGTTGCTGTAGTAGTCTATAATGACCTCAGACTCCCAATACATTAGTTGCTGTAGTAGTCTATAATGACCTCAGACTCCCAATACATTAGTTGCTGTAGTAGCCTATAATGACCTCAGACTCCCAATACATTAGTTGCTGTAGTAGTCTATAATGACCTCAGACTCCCAATACATTAGTTGCTGTAGTAGTCTATAATGACCTCAGACTCCCAATACATTAGTTGCTGTAGTAGTCTATAATGACCTCAGACTCCCAATACATTAGTTGCTGTAGTAGTCTATAATGACCTCAGACTCCCAATACATTAGTTGCTGTAGTAGTCTATAATGACCTCAGACTCCCAATACATTAGTTGCTGTAGTAGGTCTATAATGACCTCAGACTCCCAATACATTAGTTGCTGTAGTAGCCTATAATGACCTCAGACCTCCCAATACATTAGTTGCTGTAGTAGTCTATAATGACCTCAGACTCCAATACATTAGTTGCTGTAGTAGTCTATAATGACCTCAGGACTCCCAATACATTAGTTGCTGTAGTAGTCTATAATGACCTCAGACTCCCCAATACATTAGTTGCTGTAGTAGTCTATAATGACCTCAGACTCCAATACATTAGTTGCTGTAGTAGTCTATAATGACCTCAGACTCCCAATACATTAGTTGCTGTAGTAGCCTATAATGACCTCAGACTCCAATACATTAGTTGCTGTAGTAGTCTATAATGACCTCAGACTCCCAATACATTAGTTGCTGTAGTAGTCTATAATGACCTCAGACTCCCAATACATTAGTTGCTGTAGTAGCCTATAATGACCTCAGACTCCCAATACATTAGTTGCTGTAGTAGCCTATAATGACCTCACACTCCCAATACATTAGTTGCTGTAGTAGTCTATAATGACCTCAGACTCCCAATACATTAGTTGCTGTAGTAGTCTATAATGACCTCACACTCCCAATACATTAGTTGCTGTAGTAGTCTATAATGACCTCAGACTCCCAATACATTAGTTGCTGTAGTAGTCTATAATGACCTCAGACTCCCATACATTAGTTGCTGTAGTAGTCTATAATGACCTCAGACTCCAATAACATTAGTTGCTGTAGTAGTCTATAATGACCTCACACTCCCAATACATTAGTTGCTGTAGTAGTCTATAATGACCTCAGACTCCCAATACATTAGTTGCTGTAGTAGTCTATAATGACCTCAGACTCCCAATACATTAGTTGCTGTAGTAGTCTATAATGACCTCAGACTCCCAATACATTAGTTGCTGTAGTAGTCTATAATGACCTCAGACTCCAATACATTAGTTGCTGTAGTAGTCTATAATGACCTCAGACTCCCCAATACATTAGTTGCTGTAGTAGTCTATAATGACCTCAGACTCCCAATACATTAGTTGCTGTAGTAGTCTATAATGACCTCAGACTCCCAATACATTAGTTGCTGTAGTAGTCTATAATGACCTCAGACTCCCAATACATTAGTTGCTGTAGTAGTCTATAATGACCTCACACTCCCAATACATTAGTTGCTGTAGTAGTCTAAATGACCTCAGACTCCCAATACATTAGTTGCTGTAGTAGCCTATAATGACCTCAGACTCCCAATACATTAGTTGCTGTAGTAGTCTATAATGACCTCAGACTCCCAATACATTAGTTGCTGTAGTAGTCTATAATGACCTCAGACTCCCAATACATTAGTTGCTGTAGTAGCCTATAATGACCTCACACTCCCAATACATTAGTTGCTGTAGTAGCCTATAATGACCTCAGACTCCCAATACATTAGTTGCTGTAGTAGCCTATAATGACCTCAGACTCCCAATACATTAGTTGCTGTAGTAGCCTATAATGACCTCAGACTTCCCAATACATTAGTTGCTGTAGTAGCCTATAATGACCTCAGACTCCCAATACATTAGTTGCTGTAGTAGCCTATAATGACCTCACACTCCCCAATACATTAGTTGCTGTAGTAGTCTATAATGACCTCAGACTCCCAATACATTAGTTGCTGTAGTAGCCTATAATGACCTCAGACTCCCAATACATTAGTTGCTGTAGTAGCCTATAATGACCTCAGACTCCCAATACATTAGTTGCTGTAGTAGTCTATAATGACCTCAGACTCCCAATACATTAGTTGCTGTAGTAGCCTATAATGACCTCAGACTCCCAATACATTAGTTGCTGTAGTAAGTCCTATAATGACCTCAGACTCCCAATACATTAGTTGCTGTAGTAGTCTATAATGACCTCAGACTCCCAATACATTAGGTTGCTGTAGTAGTCTATAATGACCTCAGACTCCCAATACATTAGTTGCTGTAGTAGTCTATAATGACCTCAGACTCCCAATACATTAGTTGCTGTAGTAGTCTATAATGACCTCAGACTCCCAATACATTAGTTGCTGTAGTAGTCTATAATGACCTCAGACTCCCAATACATTAGTTGCTGTAGTAGTCTATAATGACCTCAGACTCCCAATACATTAGTTGCTGTAGTAGTCTATAATGACCTCAGACTCCCAATACATTAGTTGCTGTAGTAGTCTATAATGACCTCAGACTCCCAATACATTAGTTGCTGTAGTAGCCTATAATGACCTCAGACTCCCAATACATTAGTTGCTGTAGTAGCCTATAATGACCTCAGACTCCCAATACATTAGTTGCTGTAGTAGTCTATAATGACCTCACACTCCCAATACATTAGTTGCTGTAGTAGTCTATAATGACCTCAGACTCCCAATACATTAGTTGCTGTAGTAGTCTATAATGACCTCAGACTCCAATACATTAGTTGCTGTAGTAGTCTATAATGACCTCAGACTCCCAATACATTAGTTGCTGTAGTAGTCCTATAATGACCTCAGACTCCCAATACATTAGTTGCTGTAGTAGTCTATAATGACCTCAGACTCCCAATACATTAGTTGCTGTAGTAAGCCTATAATGACCTCAGACTCCCAATACATTAGTTGCTGTAGTAGTCTATAATGACCTCAGACTCCCAATACATTAGTTGCTGTAGTAGTCTATAATGACCTCTAGACTCCCAATACATTAGTTGCTGTAGTAGTCTATAATGACCTCAGACTCCCAATACATTAGATTGCTGTATTAGTATATAATGACCTCAGACTCCCAATACATTAGTTGCTGTAGTAGTCTATAATGACCTCACACTCCCAATACATTAGTTGCTGTAGTAGTCTATAATGACCTCAGACTCCAATACATTAGTTGCTGTAGTAGCCTATAATGACCTCACACTCCCAATACATTAGTTGCTGTAGTAGTCTATAATGACCTCACACTCCCAATACATTAGTTGCTGTAGTAGTCTATAATGACCTCAGGACTCCCAATACATTAGTTGCTGTAGTAGTCTATAATACCTCAGACTCCAATACATTAGTTGCTGTAGTAGTCTATAATGACCTCAGACTCCCAATACATTAGTTGCTGTAGTAGTCCTATA